>PVJH01027596.1:0-28465 GCA_004026705.1 Nesogale talazaci | reverse complement strand
AGCCCTTAAACATGACTGAAGAAGAGCTGTTTTCTCAAAATGGAGTGGACCACAAGGATGTAGATGGAGTAAAGCCTGCTGGAGTACAACCTTGAGAATTATCCTTTGTTAATGGGGCATGCCTCTTACGTTTCAGAGAAAAGAATGAAATCCAGGAGAGGCTCTGACTTGACTCCATTCACCCTCATTGTATTGTCCATGAGAGACCAGAATCTAAGCCACGATAGCCTTTTTAGAAATGACCCTGTAACTCCCAGGGAAATCACTTTAAATACTGAAAGATAGGTGACCAGTTGATATTAGTTGTCTTAAAAGCACTGACGAGAAATCTGTTTAGACAAGACACTCTGGAAAGGTTCTCATTAAAATGATAAACACTGGAGGGAAGGTGGTGATTTAGGGAAGGATCTGCAAGAGATAGGATTTACACACCTGGGGTGGGGGGTGGGTACACATTGCTGGGATTTGAAAAAGATGCAGCCTCTTTTAAAAGATGAACTGCCAAATACTTTTTCTACCTCCCCAAAGAGAAAAGGCTGAAAAAAAAACCCTGGACTAAATTAGATCAATTGAGAGGTGGCATCGTGAATGTCAGAAAATTCCCAGTGGAAAGTGTACTGGTGCCAGATTAACGATGGTTTTTTTTTCCTTCCTTTTTTAAAAAATCCTTTTGTGGGAGCTCATACAACTCTTCTGACAATGTATACATAAATCCTTTGTGTGTCAAGCACATCTGCACATCCCTTGTCCTCGTCAATCTCATAATATTTGCTTTCTGTCTAAACCTTTGGGCATTAGCTCCTCATTCCCCCCTCCCTCCCTGTACTCCCCCCTCATAGGTTCTTGATAATTTATAAAGTATTATTACTTTGTCAAATTACATTACTGTCTGATGTCTCCCATCACCCACTTCCCCATTGTCTGTACCCCAGAGAGGAGATTATATGTAGATCCTTATAATAGGTTTCCCTGTTTCTACTCCACCTTTCTTCCACCCTCCGGGTATCTTCAATCTCAGCACTTGTCCTCAAGGGATCATCTGTCCTGGATTCCCTATTTTTCCAGCTCATATCTGTACCAGTATACATCCTCTGGTCTAGCCAGATTTAAAAAGTAGACTTGGGATCATGATAGTGGGAAGGAGGGAGCATTGAAGAACTAGAGAAAAGTTGTGTTTCATCATTGCTACATTGCACCCTAAATAGTTTGTCTCCTCCCTGTAACCCCGCTGTAAGGAGAAATCCATTACCTACAGATGGACTTTGAGTTTCCAACCTGTACACTCCCTCATTTACAATAATAAAATTTTGAGTTCTTTGATGCCTGATATCTGATCTCTTAGATGCACATGATATCTTAGATCTCATTATCATGCAGGCTGCTGTTCTTCCATGAGAGCTTTATTGCTTCTGAGCTAGATGGTCCTTTGTTTACCTTCAAGCCTTTAAGATCCCAGATGCTACATCTTTTGATAGCCGAACACAATCCGTTTTCTTTACCACAGCTGCTTATGTGCACATTTGTCTTCGGTGACCATATCGGAAGGTGTGCATCATTGAATGACGATTTAATAGAGCAAAACATTCCTGCATTGAAGAAGTACTTTAATGGAGGCCAAATGTCCATTCACTGCTTTAATACTGAGCCTATTAATGTGTGCATGTAAGTCTACCTTCCCTTCTTCAAATATAAATATATTTATCTATGTACATGCCTATATTTAGACCTCTATAAATGTCCCTTAACTCCTATTTCCGTCCTCTATTTCCTTTTACTTCCCTCTTGTCCCACTTTCGTGCTCAGCCTACATTTGGATTTCAGTAATTTCTCTCAATTACCCTATTCTTTATCAATCCTGACCAGGCCTCTCATTCCCTCTTTGCCACTGATTTTGGATCCCTTATTGTTCTCTTGTCCCTAGGTTGGCCAACACCACCTCCCTTCCCCAACCTCCACCCCTCCCATATGCCTTAGGAAGCATCAGTCTCTTTGTTTTCTCCTCCAGACTGATCATCCTAAATTGACCTGCAGACATGATACTATATACAAAAACACAAGACAAAGCAAGATGAAGTGACAAAAGAAAATGAAATGAATACAATAAGAAAAAAAAGCAATGCCCAGAAAATGCATCATATAAATAAAAATAATAATAGCAAAGTAATACCTGTGAACAGTTCAAGGTCTATTTGTTGGCCTCTAGGAGTAACCTCTGGCCTAGTCCATGAGGTTCTGCACCTTGGCCCCCAACTCTATGCTTGGCACGCCCTCAAGACCTCCATACTCTGCTTCCCCCACTGCTCTGCTGCACACCCTGAGTGCTTCCCTCTGTATAGTTAGACGTCTCCTGACACTGTGTCTCCAGTGTTGTCCCCCAATAGGACCTTGTGTCAGCAAGACATATCTTGTTTCACAGTGGAGCTGGCCATCCTGTCTATCTAGTCCCCTCTGTGCATTGGTTGTTCTGAGTGGGGAGCTCGTCCTCAAGGCTTGGTGGGCCAGGATGCACTCTACTCTCTCTTCTTCCCCCTCAGTTGCTCCCGTGTGCTCAGGTCCCTCTACCTGGAAGTTTAGTGCTGTCTGCTTAAGTATATTCTTCTTGGGAGAGGGGAAGTTGTCCACAGGATTGGGATCAGACCCCTCCACTGGCTCCCTGCTCCATGCCATCACGCTGAATTCACATCCTATAATATTAGGTTTAAGTCTGGTTCCTCTTTCCCTATGGAGATGTAAATAATTGCCCTACCCTTGCTAGATTAGTGCCCTGTTTACCAGCTATACATTACTACCCCCTCTTTTTTTATTAAAAATCATTTTATTGTGGGCTTGTACATCATTTTTCACAATACATATATAAACATTCTGTGCCAAGCACTTTCACATGTCCGCTGCTGTTATTGTTCTACAATCATCCACCTTTTTCCTTGAGCCCCCGGTGTTGGTTTTTCCGTCCCTTCCCCTCTTTCCCTCCTCTCCCCTCCCCACCAACCCTCAATACTCTGCCCGACCTCTCCCCCAACCCATTCGTATGATGCCCGTCCTTCAAATAGGAGCTTATGTGTAGATCCTTGCAGTTGGCTCTGTCTCTCTATCCCACCTTCTTTCTACCCCTCCAGGAGCTCCAATCTAACCACTGGCCTGAAGGGGCTCATCCATACTGGTTTTCCCTTACCTCCAGCTGCCCTCCCAACCAGTGAATTTCTCCAGCCCATCTGGATTTGCAAGGTAGAGCTGGGACCATGATGGTTGGGGGGAGGAAGACTTCAGGAACTAGAGGAAACTTGTATGCATCATCACTGCCCGGCTGTACATTGACTGGTCTGTCTCCTCCCCTTGACTTCCCTGTAAAGTGGTGACCAATTACATGCCAGTGGGCCTTAGGACCCCACCTGCTCTCCCCTTGATTCATGATGACTTGGTTTTTGTTCTTTGATGCTTGACACCTGCTCCCTACGGACCTCTAGATCACACAGGCTGGTATGCTTCTTCCATTTGGGCTTTGCTGTTTCTGCACTGAATGGCCACTTGATTATCTTCCAGTCGTAGACTTCAGACATTTAATCATTTGGTAGCTGGGCACCATCGTTTCTTCTACTCTGTTTGCATCTGTATCCATTTGTCTTCAGCGATATCGGGAGTCAATTGGTCCATTGATTTTGATTTTTGTTCTTTGATGCCTGATACCTGATTGTTTCAGCATCTCATGATCACACAGGCAGGTGAGCTTCTTTTTTGGTGGGTTTTGTTGCTCCTGAACTTGATGGCTGCTCATTTATGCTCGAGTCTTTAAGACCCCCGATGTTATATCCTTTGATAGCTGACTACCCCCTTTTATAATTGGCTACCATAGGTAGTCCTGGACTTAGTCTTGCCCCTGCTATATTATCTGGACAGCCTTCCATTACTTTTTATATACAGTAGACTTTTCCCTATGCATCTTTGGCTTTTATTTTTTAAAGCTTACCTCAGCGGACTCATTTGTACTTTTGTACTTGGCTAACTTCACTTAGCACAATTTTCTCCAGTTCTTCCCATGCAGCGATATGCTTCATGCCCTCATCACTACTTTTCAGAAATGCATAGTATTCCACTGTATGTATGTACCACAGCCTTTTAATCCACTCATCTTTTGATGGAAATTTGCGTTGTTCCCAACTCCTTACAATTGTGAACTGTGCTGCTATGAACTTTGGAGCACAGCTGTCTGGTCGTGGTTTATTTCTTTCCTCTTTGGGACATATGCCTAGTGGGGAGATTGCTTGTTATATGGTAGCTCAATTTCCATCTGTTTTAGACATTGCCAAATTGATATACATAGAGGCTGTACATACCTACAGATCTATCAGCAGTGGATTAGAGTTCCTATCTCACCACAGCTCCTCCAACACTTGTTTTTTCCCTGATTTTTTTAATTGGGCTATCTTTGAAAGTGTTACATGGTATCTTATAATTATTTTAATTTGCATTTCTTTTAGGCTTATGATTGGAAACATTTTCTCATGTTTATTGGCCTTTCAGATTTCTTCCCCTGAGAAACGTCTGGTCAGGTCTTTTGCCCAGTTCCTCAATTAGTTTTTCTCTTATTGTACGCTTGCAAAACATTGTAGATTTTTGTAATTAGGCCTTTATATGATGTGCCATTGCTATAGATGTTTTACCAGTCAGTGAGCTTTCTTATTACTCTCAGTGAATTCTTTTGATATACACAGGTGTTTTATCTTCCGTATATCCCACTTGTCAAATTGTGACTCCTTTATTGGTATCCTTCCCTATTTCTGATAACCTATGTACTCCCTGTGCAAAGGTTCTCAGGTTCATCTCAATTCCCTCACTGATGGCCCTAATTGTTTGGGTTTCGCCTCATGGTGTGTATTTTTGTGTATGGAGTGAGGGAATTGTCTTGCTTCATTTTTCTGCATGTAGATATTCATTTTTCAAGCACCATTTAGAGAAGAGGGCATCTGCTTCCATTTAATATTTTTGGGGCCCTTATCAAAAACCATTGCCTGTGTTCTAATGTTTTAGTTTCTGGGTCTTTAGCTCTTTTCCACTGGTCTAAGCATCTGTCGATATATCGACACTGTTTTGACTACTGTGGCCATATAATACATGCTAAAGTCTGGGAGCTCTTCCACTTCGTCCTTTTACTTGAGGAGGTCTTTGCTAATTCTGGGCTTCTTCCCTCTCCATATGAAATAGGTAATCCATTTTTCCAATTCTTTGAAGAATGATGGTGACATTTATACAAAGCTAGCATTGAACTTAAGTAGTGCCTTGGGAAGATATTGATATTTTTACTTTGGTGAATCCTCCAATACGCAATCATGAGATATTCTTCCATTTCTTGATGTTGCTCTTGATTTCTTATAAAAATGTTTTATAATTTTCCTCAGACAAGTCTTTTATTTTTTTTAGTCAGATATATCTCTAGATATTTCATATTGTGCCTGGCTATTTTAAAGGGCACTACCTTTTTAATTACCTCTTCTGTGATCTTGCCTGATGTGTATAGCAGACCAATAGACTTTTGTTTGCTGATCGCATATCCTGCCACTCTGCCATGTTCCTCTATTGCTTCCAATACTCCACTAGTGGACTTTAGGGGAGATTTAATGTATGAAACCATATTGTTTGAAAATAATAATTATGTCATTTCTTCCTTCCCCAGATGGATACTTTTGATGTATTTCCTTTGTCTTATGTTGTTAGCTAGGACCTCCAGTATGAGGTTGAATTGGAATGGGGACAAGGGGCATCCTTATCTGGTCCCTTGTTTCAGTGGAATTGTTTTGTCTTTTCTCTGTTGACTACCACATTGGCTGTTGATATTTCATAGATAGCTTGTATAATATGGAGGAACTTTCCTTTTATTCTTATCTTCTTGAGGGTCTTAAACAGGAATGAGTGTTCGATGTTGTCAGATGCTTTTACTGATATTTATTGATACATCATGTGGTTCTTATCACTTATTCCTGTCAATGTGGCAAATGATACTAATGGTCTTTCATATGTTGAACCATCCCTGAATCCCTGATATGAATCCCACTTTATCATGGTAAATTATTTTTATGGCACTTTTGTATTCTATTGGCCAATATTTTGGTAAGGATGTTCATTGGGTATATTGGTCTGCACTTCTCAATTCTTATGAGATCCTAGCCCGCTAAAGGTTTCAGAGTTACACTGGCTTCATAGAAAGAGAAGTTTTCCATCTTTTTCTGTTTTGGAAGAGTTTGTATAGTATTAGATTCAATTTTTCCCTGACTGCTTGATAGAATTCTCCTCTGAAGCCATTTGACTCAAGGTATTTTTTGTTGTTGTTGTTGTTGGAAATCCCTTAATAGCCTTGTCTATTTTTTTCAATTGCTATGGGTCTGTTATCATTCTTGACATCCATCTGGGATAGTCTATGGAAGGATTGTGTTTCCAAATATTTGTCCATGTCTTCCAAGTTGTTGAATTCATTCAAGTATAGGTATTTATAGTACTGTGCAATTATCTTTTTGATTTCATTAGGGTCTATTATAATGTCCCCTATTTTATCCCTCATTCTTGCAAGGGTCATTTGTCCCTTCCTTTCTTTGTTTAGGTTTGCCACCAGTTTATCAATTCTGTTAATCCTTTCAAAGAACCATCTTTTTGCTGCCTTATTTTTTTCCATATTTTCTTCTTTTCCCTCTCCAGTATCTTAGCTTTGATTTTTATTATTTCTATTCTTTTACTATTAGTAGGATTGTTCTGTTGAATCTCCTCTAGAGGCCTCTTACAACTCTTAGCACAATCCACACATCCGTCCATGTGTCAAGCACATTTGGACATTTGCTGCTAGCATTATTTTCAAAACATTTTCTTTCTATCTGATCTTTGGGCATCAACTTCTTATTTTTTCCTCCTTCTTTCTCCCTCCCTCCCTCATGAGCACTTGATAATTTATAGATTATTATTACTTTTCATGTCTTACACTGACTGATGTTTCTCTTAACCCTCGTTTCTGTTGTCTGTCTCTTAGGAAGGGGGTTATATGTAAATCATTGTGAATATTTCTCCCTCTCTTTCCCCTCCTTTCCCTTACCCTCCTGGTATCATCAGTACTGTTATTATTGGTCCAGAAGAGTTTATATGTCCTGGATTCCCTGTCTTTCCAGCTCTTCTATGTACCAGTGTGCATCCTCCAGTCTAGTGTGAACATGAGTCATCAAAGACTCAAAACAAAAAAATATCATTATTGTGAATGATGAGTAGTGCAGAGTGGAGTCCCAAAGCCCATATATAGGCAACTGGACATTCCCTTACAGAAGGATCATGGGGAGGAGGCGATACAGTCAATGAATGAGCCAGCACCAATGAAGTCCATAACCTTCCTCCCAAAGCATACAACTTTCTTCTATCTCTTTGATGTTTCCTCCCCTTCCACTATCATTATCCCAGTTCTACCTTACTTTTTTTTATAAACTCTAGTTTTTATGTGCAGCAGACATGGAAAATGCCCTGGGTAAGCCTGCCTGTACACACCTGAGAACCTTGCTTCCATATAACCTTTCCTTTACTGTCCAGCCACTCCAAATCAATCTGTTCTGGGCACAGACAGAAACAAAGACACCTAAATACATTATTATCCAGTTATCTTCTTATCAGTTCTGTGACATTGATTCCAGCTCATAATAATTTAATGCACAAAATTGTGTACCATCCTGTGTCATTTTTATAATTCTCACCAAGTGTGAGTCCGCCTTGCAAGTGTTGCACCATTCTGTCTCTCTGTCTCCCACACAAATGCTGTCCCTCTACTTCACCTGTACTCTTCTGCAAAGTGATTCCTGCTTACATAAGCCCACCTTAGTACTCAAAGTGACATCTTTGATGTCTATTTAAAGAGATGCTGTACTACTGAAAGCTTGCCCAATTCCATATACATCGTTTTATTCTTTGACTGCTGCTTCCATAGCATTCATCCGTGAAATCCTTGACAATTTCCCTTGCTTCTCATTGTCATAATGCTCTCAATTGTTCCAGTTGTGAGGATCGCTATTACTTTAGATGGAGCTGCTCTCCATATTTTGTATCATAAGGATTATTCACTCAAAGAAGAGATCATGCTTGCTTAATTAGAGGGGCAACAAACAAAGAGGAAAACCTTCAATGATATGAATCGACCCAGTGGCTAATACAGTGTATTCTAACATAATACTTGTGAGAGTGATGCAGAAAAATCCATGCTTTCTTCTGTTTTTCATAAGTTACATCTAGAAACAATACAGGTGACAGCTGATGTTAGGTGCCATCAAGTTCTTTCTAAACCATAGTGACCTTATGAACAACAGAATGTGACACTTCCCATTTCCCACCATCTTCACACTTATTGCTATGCCTGAGTCCACTACTGTAGCCATTGTGCTAATCCAACTCCTTCAGGGCCTTACTCACCTTCTCTGTCCCTCTCTCTTTTACCAAACATAATGCCCTCCAGGGACTGTTCTGTCCTGATAACATGTCCAACGTATGTAAGATGAAGTTTCACCATTCTTGCTTCTAAGGAGCTATCTGGCTATACTGCTTTCAAGACAGATCAGTTGGTCTTTTTTAAGCAGTCCAAAGTATGTTCACAATCTTTCTCCAACACCACAATTTAGATACATTGATTCTTCTATACTATTCATTATTTCTCCAACTTTGACAGGCATATGAAGCAGTGGAGTACACCAAGGCTTGGGGTAGGCACACATTTGTCTTCAAAGTAACATCCTTACTCTTTGATACTCTCTGTGAGGCTGAATTGGTAAAGAAAAGAATGTAAGAAAGCAAAGGTAGAAGACAATTTTCAGAGGTTTAGTTCAGAGCTCTGGGCAGGGAAGGCATAACAGAGAAAGGGATGGGAGCATTCTGAGCTATGGGGTGAGATTCACGGATGCCCCAAATTGGGGCCTCACAAATCACACTGTCTAGGCAAGAGGTGGAGAGTCTTATAGCTTGGGTTTGGTGGGACAGTGTAGCTGGGGAATTTCCCACTTCAACTTTGTTGTCTTCAGAACCGGAGCTAACTAACAGAGTTCAAAGTTATCTGTAACTGTTAGTCTTTTGCGAGTGGGCCTGAAGGTCATCAAAGGGTAAGAGAGTGGTCTTGGAGTGTTTTCCCATCGCTGAGCCTACCTGCTCTGCTAGCTCCTGCTTCCGCTTGACACGTTCAAGTGGTCCTATGTAACAAATATCCATGGAACACACCTTTTGATCTCTGGACTGTTGTTTCCCTAAGCACTGACTGCTGATGCAAGCAAAACAGAGCCCTTGAAAAGGTCAACCGTTTCTCCATTTATCATGATGTTCCCTATTGGTCCAGTTGTGAGGTTATGGAGCTTCCTTATATTAAGCTGCAATCCAAACTGAAGATTAACATCCTTGACCTCCATTAGCAAGTGCTTCAAGTCTTCTTTACTTTCCATATGCAAGGTTGCTTCATCTAAGCCTTCTTTCAATCCTGCTGTCACATTCTTCATATAATCCCTCTTCTCTGAGGATCTGCTGGGCATATGGGTTGAATACAGAAGGTAGCGGGAGACTGGGAGTGTGATTTCTGGGCACAGGTCCTAGAAGCGCTTTCTCTGACTGCCGTTGTTTGTCCCTGTTGAGCTTCTGTCACCTGAATCCTTGGGTGGTGAATATCTTTCTTCTCCAAGTCTTTTCTTTTAGTTTTATATTTCAGAACGAGTTGCCTGGAAATACATCTTTCATGAATACTAGTTCATTATTAACAAATAAACCATAATCCTGGAACATATTAAATTTACCAGTGTTCACAGGAGTCAGGGTTGACAACACATTGTTATTTGAGTACCCCTTCAAGTTATGCCATATGATAAATTTAAAAAGATGATTTGTGGTGTATATACACATTTTTACATCAACCTGTCACACTTGCCCATCTTTATCTACCAAAATATTTATGTCTTTTGCTTATATAAGAGCATTTTATCTATTAGGAGTTATGCCCCAGTTATTGATATTTAGGGTGTACCATTTTTTTTGCTAGTTTGCACATTTCAGATTTGGCTTTTGGGACGGTTTCTTCCAAAATATATTATGTTTCCATGTGATTTGGGCCATCAACCTTTTACATTTTACTCCCCCCCCCCTTAGCTTCTTTGCTTACGAATGCTTTTTCTACCTTTAGACAAACATTTATCTGACACAACACATACAACTTTGTATATAATTATTGCTATTTTTAGGTATTTCTTCAGACTGTCCTTAACTTCTTACTGTGCTTTGGCTGGAAATCTACAGGACAAGTCTGTCTTTCATGAAAGAAATTGTAAATATTTTGTCTTGTGACATTGGTTGCTATCTCCAAATTGTAACATTTTCATGTCTTTCTAGGTCCCAGTTGTCTTTCTTCTTTCCTTCTTCCTTCCTCCTATGCTTTGTTTTTGACAAATGCTGACTCTTTGGTCTTCCGTGGTTGATTTTCTAAGGAATCTTATTCACCCCCATGGTGCTGGTTTCTTTATAGGACTGGCTGGGTGAAGTTTCTTCCCACGGCACAGACAAAACAGATGCAGGAAAGGTTATACAAGAGCAGTGGGGATCCAGGTGGGGAGGAGTTGAAGATGGACCATGTCAATTCTGTTTATCATTGGATGCATTTTCCTCTTTCTATTCATGACCAGTCCAGAAGATTGATGAGCAGAAGAAGGTACAAATTAATTCACACAGAACTATGTTCCATTGAGACACTCTGCAGCATTTGTTGAGCATATGGTCATTATCAGTGTCCATTAGGTGTTATCTGCCCAGTGAACCTGGGTTCTCAGCTGGCCTCTTCATTTCCTTCATATCTGAATAAAAAAGGGAGAGTGGAATGAGGGGTTTAGTGGTATACAAAGCACAAGGTAGAAAACATGAGCTAGACTGTTTGTGAAAGGGTAGCACCCATCTTCCTATGTTCCCTGCTGGTCTTCATTGATTCATGAAAATTGAAACAACTGCTCTGGCATTTCATTGAGAGCAAGGGACAGAACAGCAATGTGTGTTTTCATGAGTTAGTAGTGCAACCACTCAAGAAGGAATCTTAATGGTCCAGACGGGGAAGACGTGAGCACACTGGGGAGATGTGGAGCTCTAGAGTCAGAGATAATCAATTATCCTACTCAAGAGGCAGGTCTTATCCCCAAAGCCAAGTCCTCAAAAGCTTCATCAGGACAAATCAGGCTTGACCTTGGTAACCATGATTGGCTGGATGTTCATGCGATGGAACTATTCTTGGAATTATACAATCACTGGATGATTAAAAAATATAGGAGAGAATGATGTTAAAGACTAGAATAGTTCTCCCTTGCATGCCACCTTTAAACCAGTTACTGTTTTGTTGACTTCAACTCATATTGATCCCATGGCTGTCAGGGTAGACCTGTATGCTGTAGAGTTTTCACTGACTTAGTTTTGGAAGGATTGCTAAGCCTTTCTTTTCATACATTTATGTGTGGACATGGACTTCCCATTTTTGAGTCAGCAACTGAGCACATGAAACATTTGCACCACCCAGGGATCGCATAGCATTTCTAATTTCCTTTAAATAGCTGAGGTTCTCAGAGTCCTAGGGAATGCTAATTTGCAAATTGTTCAGCTTAATTTTGCTCCACTGCAAAAGCAACCGATACGTGTTGCTGTTCCAAAGAGACTGCCCTCTCCCTTCGATGTTGTTTCTGCTTACAGACAAGGGCCTGGTTGTAGACATGCAAAGTTCCTGTGAAGGATATGTGCAAGGGAGCAGGATAAATGTTACCATCAAAGCCTATCATAATAGTATATTAAATAAGAAATCATCTCTCTATATTTGTATTCATATCAGTCCATTTTAGTGCTTCAGCAGAAACCAGATCTTCATTGAATTAAGAGGATATACTTGGAATGGCTTGAATCAAAATAAAGAAACCTTGGAGAGGAAAATTGTATAGAGAGTTGTCCTTGTTGGTTAGTGCTACTCTAGTGCAGTTTCCAGGATGACTGAAGGTGGGAGTCAATGACTACATTTCATGATAATTCTCTTCCCTTCCAGTTCTAATTTCTTCTCGAATGAGATCCAAAGTCCTGGGTGACTGTAAGGTCTAAGCCTGTAATTTAAGAAACTGTCTACCCTAGGCACCAGAGAGAAGGCACCTGCCTCTCACTTTCCAGGAGTGATAGCTGATGAACAGAAAAGATGAGGCAGGTAGCTACATAATTTATAACACATATTGATTTGACCTGAGGCGGTGGGAGAAGTTATAGTTCAGCAGAACCTAGAAGCTCTCAAAGAACACAGGCTCCTTAGCTGTTTTATACATAATTTATATTTTTCCCCTTTGTGTATTCATTCTTTCCTGTGGTTCAAAACCTCTCTTGCCCTCCCTGACCTTTTTTCATGGTGTAGCTGACTAGACTCTAGTAATTCAGTCTCTAATTACTGTTTATTTTATTTTCATAGATTTCCCGTTATGCTACCATTATTATAAGGTAAGACCCCACCATCAGGATAACATGGTGTAAGTACACTGTAAATGAGTTTCAGATCTGCAAACATAGTTCGTGTCCCTTTTCATGTCTCAGTTCATTTAATCTGCTTTTGTGATCCCAAGAATTCAAACAGTTACAGGTTGAATAGTGTCTCCTGTAAGAAGCATTCAACTCCTTACCCTAGTACTTTTGAATGTAACCTTGCTTGCAAAAGGTGTCTTTGCCGATGTAACTAGTTAAGTAGACATGAGCCATGCTAATGAGATCGTGACTGCATCCTATATGAGCATATTTGTGAGTCAACTCTGATTCAGAGTGATCCCATAGGACCGAGGAGATCTAGCACACTATTTCTAAGGGAGTAAAGCGTTATAGAAATTGATTTTCATAACTTTCTTTAGTGGAAATGCTTATGGGCTTGAACTACCTGATTTTGAGTTAGCACCCATTGCTTAGCCATTGTGCTACCAGATCTCCTTCGTGCTACTGGATCTCCTTCCAGTATGTCATGGATACTTATAAAGAGAGGGGGAGCTATAGATCTACATGGGGGAAGAACATAGGTGACAAAAGAGGCAGAGATTACTTTGTTGCCAAAAGTCAAAGACCTATCTAGGCTACAAGAAGCTGTAAAAGCCAAAGAAAGATCTTCCTGTAGTGTTTGGGAGCGTGTCCCCACTGCTTAACAGGATCCACAGAAGTTCAGTCTCCAAAACTGTGAGAAAATAGCTTCTGTTCCTTGCAACCATTCCATGGTGATAATTTGCTGTGGCACTCATAAGAAACAGATACTCAAGCCCTTTCTCAATTCTGCACATTTTCTCTTTGCTTGGACTCTCTTCTTTCACATACCATGACTTATCTTTACAGAGTCCAATGAAATCACCAAGTTAACTTCTCAATACTTTCATTTTGCACTATATAGTAGTGCAAGACAAGAATTTCCACATTTGGCTGCATATTGGATTTATCTGCTTTTAATTAAACCAGATTCCCTGAGGGTATAGGTCAATCTTCAGTGATATATGCAGTTTTCCAGGTGACTCAAAAAGGTCACCTATTGTTACTTAAAGTGTGTTCCTCAGTCCAGCAGCATCTTCTGAATTGATGCTGTAAGGAGATGGAGACCATCTGATAGTCAAGTCTTAGACAGTTCCTACCCACTGGTAGTTAGTAAGTTGAGTTTGAAGTGGACTCCAGTTCAACTTTCCATGGGTGATACAAATGATTTGTGCTCAACTATAACCCAAGACTGGGTGGATGATCAAAATCAATGGTACCACAGAACAAAGGCTTGGCAACTATTTTTTGCTTGTATGCCTGGTGTCTTATACCATTAGATTGATTCTGACTCATGGTGACTTCATGTTTCTCAGAGTGTACCTGCATGACAAATTTTTTCTTAGCATCAGTTTTTATGAGTGGACATCAGCAAGCATTTTCTTGGGCAGTGTGGCTAGGTGGATTAGAATGTCAAATCTTTCTTTACCAACTTAACACAAACCAACGCATATTAGAGATTCCGAATATCCGGGTCCACTTGAGTCCTGATGCATCTGAATCTGAATCTTAAAAAGCGTCTCAGTGCTCACGTACACAGCACATATACTAAAAAAACTTCTCATAAGATTCCCAACATTGAAGAAGAACAAAGGCCATCACCAATCATTATATTTCAGTCAATAGTGTTTTTTTGTCCACCCACACCAACAAAAGACTACCATGTTTATTTTACAAGCAAATAATGTTTAGTCTGGTGTAGCATGGTAAAGTGTACATCAGAGATGTTTGACAGGATTAACTGGTTTTAATATGGCTGGGCAAAAAATGAACTCAATGAAATAAAATGGATTATGATTAAATGTATGCCCACATATTCTAGAATAGAACTTCATATATACACTTGTTAGATGTAATCCTTACAGAAATACATCATCAAGCTTTTGTTCTGTGGCTGCTTGGTTTTGAACTGCCTACCTTTGGGTTAGCGACTGAATACGAATGGACAGCACCATTCAGGAGGTGGGCTAAAGACCACTCTACCCTCACATTTCTAGAGGGAAAATGACTGAGGTTCAATTACCGAATTACTTCTCCCCAGAAGCATCGATTCACAACAAGCATTTTCATTTTTAAAAAGAAAGGCTTTGCCATATATGGCACAGTGCTATATGTATGCGAGAGGGGGAGAGATTCTAAATTCTTCTCATCAGGTCAGTATTTTTGCAGCAAGCAACTCATGGGAGCCACGTCACACATTTGCCTCATGGTAGGCATGTGTAAAAACTGTCATGCAGGGTTTCTTAAAGTAATGACTCAAGACATTCAACAGTGTTCCTTCATCTGAAGAGTGTTCTTATGCTGTTAATATCTGGGCTGAAAGGAGACTTTACCAACCTAAAACTAGCTAAAGAATTGACCAGCAACAGTTTTCCTCTTCACTTGGAATGAGATAACTTTAAAAAAGATTTGAAAAAAGAGGAGGGGTTTTTAGGAAGAGAACATTTTGGAATGATGTGCAGAGAAGATACTAGTGAAATATCTTGCCCTTTTTCTGTCCCCACCAATAGAGTGATTATGGTAAATGGTTCTCATAAAAGGGTGGTGTATCTAGACTTGGTGTTAATTTCATCTGGTGGTTATTCAGCAACAGGGCACACAGACAAACTCTAGTGTGTGTGACACAAGGAATACCATTGCTGACATCAGATAGCTCTTGTCTCAAAGCAGAGAATCCCGGAAAATGTTTACTTGTGTTTTATTGAGTATACCAAGGCATTTGGCTATGTGGATCATGGCAAACTACAGATAACTTTGAGAAAAGTAGAAGGCCCCAAACATTTCATTGTGCATATGGAGAACCTGTGAGTGGATCAAGACTGTGGTGTGACCAGAACAAGAGAATACTGCATGTTTTAAAATCAAGAAATGTGGGCATCAAGTTTATATTCTCTCCACACTTTGTACCACGAATTGCCCCCAAAACCAAAACAAAGAACTCACCAGCACCACCACCACCAAACGAGCAGATGTGTCTTTGGCAAAGTACAGTCTGAATGCCTCTCAAAGGAAGTATAGAAAAACCTGGTCAAATACAATGGGCGTAAACATGACATACATTGTGAGGATGCCACAGGAAGAATCAGAGTTTCATTTTGTTATCCCTAGTGTTACGAAGAGTGGAAACAGGCTTGATGGCACGTAAGTGTAGCAACAAGTGACCCCTGGAAAGGGCTTGATGTAGATAAGAAAGTGGCTGAGCCCCTTAGGAGAGAAATATATTTAGACCTGTAACTCCTACTTGTTTTCTATGGGGATTAACTTGACAAATCAGGAACTTCCAGGGTCATGAATGCAGTGAGGGCAGCACCAACTCTTCATCAAATTTCCCCAAACATAAAGGCATCCCACACAATGGTCACTCTGCTAAGCAATTGGAGTTTGTTGCATCACACTGCCCCATAAAGCTTCAAATAGGACGTTTCCTAGCGCTCAGTGGGTTGTGCAGAGACAATTATCACCATCAGATAGTTTAGCCAGTTTGGAATACCAGAGTGTTTATATCTGGTCATCAGAGCAGAGGACATGTCCGAGCTATGAAGTTTGTCCCTTCATCGGAAGCCCACCTCTTTCTTCTGTCCCGTAGTAATGGAAGACATTAGACATAAGCCCTTGAGGAGAGGTGGAAGCAAATGAAAAGCAGAATAAGCTATAGCTCTTACTTGCTGTGTTAGGTCAGATTAGAGATGACCGCATGTATAAGAGAAGGGTGTACTGCCCAGTCCTGTGCCATTCTCGTCAGTATGTGGAGCTTGTAAAGACAAGAGAATGTCTCTGCCCTTCATTCAGACGTGGTCAGTCCCACATCTGACAGTTGATGCCAGCGTGTCTTATATGCACACCCACAATAGTTGTACAATTTCCTTCATCAGAAACCTTTCTCACCAACTCTTCAAAGATCAAGCTCCACACCACTCTCAAATCCATATCATGCAATGACTTATTTCTGGTGATTTGGGTGGATGTTTGCGCGGCACCTTTTTCTTTTTTGTCAGTTCAATGATCCATGCACATTTTGGTTTGTGGCACTGATTGCAATCCTGACACTAAATCGTCACTTCCAACATCTTCCTTTTATTTTCTACTTGTCTTTGTCCTTCTTGCTATCACTCTCTGCTATCTGAGCTCTGTCCCTGGGCAAATGCTGCCCCTTTGAATTGTTTCATTTGATTGCTCCAAGGGGTGTATAGCCTCCCAATGTTGTTGCTCACCTTTTAGACCTTTCTGTAGTTTGGTTGACAGTTGATACCAACATTTACGATGCAATTTTTTGGTCAAACATATTTCTGAAACCAAGACCTACTATTCCAAAAGTAGGACTGGCATAATTACCCAGAGCGCCACTGGATCCCAGAGATAGTCTCTTCCCCTGCAGAGAAGTTATAAAGGTTTTGAAGTCTATTTTTATCAGGAAGATATATAGCTACAATTATACCTAACTTTGCTAAATGGCTGAAGTCTGGATTCTGTGTTCAGCATTTTACAGAAGTAAAGTTGTAAAAAATGTCTGACCTGTAGGTGGCAGGAGAGACCAAAAACTCAGAGTTGGTGAGTCAGAATCCCTTTGAAGGTGTGGTCTGAAGGACATGCTGCAATCACGGGCCCTTATTTATATCATAAGGAACCCTGGTAGTGTCATGGTTACACATTCGGTTACGATTGTCACGTTCAGCAGTTCAAAACCACCAGGAACACTGCAGGAGAGAGAGTGAGCTCTCTATTGTTTTAAACAGTCTTGGAAACTCACCGGAGGAGTTCTACCCTGTCCCACAGGGCTGCTGTCAGTCAGCATCCACTCGCCATGGCAGGGAGTGTCATCTTTCCATCATGCCTGCCATCCTGGAACTTCCTGAAGAAAAACACTTTGTCCTTTTGCTCTGGGATTTCCTCAGCTTTCTCAGTGTCTTTCTCTTTAGAATGTTCTACCCACTGCCATCGATGGAATGACAATTCACCGTGACCCTACAGCAGAGGGTAGAATTGCCTCTGCGGGTTTCTGAGAGTCGAACTTTGTATGGGAGCACAACGCCCCATCTGTCTCCCACAAAGGAATCCGTGGTTTAGAACTGCTCAGTTGTAGAGGACTTAAACTTGGTTCCTTTTTCTTATGTCACTCATGACTTGTTAGCTGTGCTATCTTTTAAACACTTTGCAGTGGAGCAGTTTTTTCCATTTGGGGTGTTTGAAATCTGTTCATGCTAAAGTCGGTGACAACTCTGAGGAGTCCTAGCTCTTTCCTCTTTAAATTAGAATTGACTTACATTCATGCTTTACAGTGTGGCCTCTAACCAGCCTCTAAATCACATGATGAAAGACCTGTGCAGTATTTTAACCTTATTACCATTTGTCATCATTTCTAATTTTAGAAAAAGAATTTCATCCTCTAAATGATGCCTATAAAATTGAAAAGTCTCGTGAGGGGTTTTAGAAGGCAGAGCGTGAGAGTCTAGGCTATGGGCCCAGTTGCCTCATCTCCATGATCAGCTCCACCAGGAGATGAAGCTGACTTTTGGGAAGTCACTGGATCTTTTAATACCCAAGTTTAAGCAGCTACAAAAATGAAAACAGAGCATGCTTTAAGCATTATGGATTTTTGGAAAGTATACACCATATCATTCATGCAAAGCATAGGATAAATGAACATCTGCACCATTCATGTAATCTATACATGTGTGCTGAGTGCCTGTTAATGACCAGGATTGTTCTACAGCTAGTAACAAAGCGATAACTCAGCTCAACTCACTTCTAGTTCATTATAGCCCTACAGGGCAAGGCAGAATTTCCCCTGTGGGTTTCTGAGACTAGCTTTTTATAGGAGTTGAAAATCTTCTCTTTCCTGAGCAGCAGCTAGGGGGTTCAAACTGCTCACCTTACATTTAGCAGGCCACAGTATAACTGGTATGCCTCTGGAGTTCCTAACATAACAAAGAGATAATAGTAAAAAAATAATCACATGCATATATGTCATATGGCTGTGAATAGACTTCAAGTAGGGGAGAAAGTTGGAACATAAAGAAATGTGGTCTTTCATGAAAGCTGGTCATGGATGAACAAAATATGCCATTTGAGAACAAATCTAGGTAAAGCTGCAAGAGGGAGAAGGAAGAGAGAAGGTAGGGAATGCTAACCAGGGAAAATATGTTAAAACAGGAGCATTTAAATAGATATTATGGTCCAGGTGTTTAAAGTAGTTTGAGACCTGCAACAGCTAGCCTAAAGGTTGACAGATTCCACGCAGGGTCTTCTGGTAGAATGGGCTAGAGTTGTCCTTGTGTAATAGCTTCTGTTAAGAAAACCTTATGGGAACAAACTGACTATCAAGTAGATTGTCTTGGAGATAAAATGATAAACCTGACCATACCATTTAACACATTGTTAGCTGATCCTCCCTCTGAAGAATGTGGGGACACATCTGATTTTCAGCATTTTCTGTTTTCTTTAGTTGTTTTTTTCCCCATATTGAGGTTTATTTCTGATATATTTTGTCATTGCTGGTGACCCTCCTGAACTTTTGTTATGTTCTCTGGCTTTTTGGTATAAAAAATGCAGAATTGATCAATCTACAGAGACAGCAAGTAGAATAAGGGTTACTAAGAGGTCTATTGAGGGTCTTGGTGATGGTAAAGGGACCTGGTATCAAGGAATTCAAGCGGGAAGAGAATGCTTTGAAAGTGAGTGTGGTAGCAATTATAAGGTTCTGCTTGATGTCACTGAACTATGGAATGATATGAGATCTGTACTTGCTCCCATTAAAATGATTTTAGAAACAGTTATGGAACAGTTGTACTCTGGATATATATGAAGTCTGGGGCTGATTCAACTACACCTGAAGAAAAAAAAAAACTACAACAAATGCATG
Source organism: Nesogale talazaci (assembly GCA_004026705.1). Lineage (NCBI taxonomy): Eukaryota > Metazoa > Chordata > Mammalia > Afrosoricida > Tenrecidae > Nesogale > Nesogale talazaci. The sequence continues at coordinate 9,060 of PVJH01027596.1, read as the reverse complement.
TTCTCTTTTGCAAAGGTCTAGCATTTCCTAGGCTTTGATGCTTTGATAATATTTATATTTTGACATTTTACTCTAAATTACTCCCACTCATCTGTCAGAATGTCATATTGTGGTGGCTTGTGCATTGCCGTGATGCTGGAAGTTATGGAAACTGTATTTCAAATATTAACAGGTTACCCAGGAGCAACAGGTTATCATTGGAGCAAATCATGCTAGGAAAAAGGAAGATGCTTTTCATTTTATGAGGAATTAGCCACCGACAATCTTTGCATATTGGCATAACATTGTTTAATATGATGTCAGAAGATCAGCCCCTCAGGTTAAAAGACACATGAGGTATAAAGCTGTCTTCACAAAGTAGTTGTTGAGTGCCATTAAGTCGATACTGACTCATAGAAACTCTGAGTCCAACAGAAGAAAGCCCTGCCCAGTCCTTTGCCACCCTCACAATAGTTGATGGCTTGATCCCATTGTGTCAATCTGTCTCGTTGAATCTCTCTCTCTCTCTCTCTTGCTGTCCTGTATAAAATATGGTATATTTTTATGATAGCCTGGTTTATCCTGACAAAATGTCCAAAGTATACTAGATGAAGTCTTGCCGCTCTTGTCTCTAAGGAGCGTTCGGGTTGCACATCTTCAAGAAGGATTTGTTGGGGTTTTGGTGAGTACCAATATTATTTGCCAGTGCCCTCATTTGCATGCATTGCTTCTTCTTTGAGCTTCCTCTTTCCATGTCCAAGTGTCACATACTGAAAAGTCCATGGATTCGGTCAGATGCACTTTAATCCCCTCAGAGAAGCATCCTTGCTTGTCAACACTTTAAAGAGGCCTTAGCATCCCTGATAGCCCAGGGGTTGCTCACTGGACTGTGATCTGCAAGGTCTGACACTTGAAACCCCCAGTTATCCAAGTCCGAGAAAGATGGGACTTTCCACTTCCACGAGCATTTACAATCTCAAAATTCCCAGCGACAGTTCTTCTGCCCTGTCCTGTGGAGTCCCTGTGAGTTGGCATTCGCTCGACGGCAGTGAATTTTAAATGTACATCAGATTTCCCCACTGCAACGTGTCTTTGATCACTTGTCAGTTGCTTCCATGAACATAGATGGTGAATCCAGGAAGACAAAATCCTTGACAACTACAAGCCTTTCTGTTTCTCATCATTTTGCCTATTGGTGTCTCTGCAAGGATTGTGTTATTCTTTACATTGAGTTGCAATCCATACCAAAGGCTGCAATCCTTGATTTTCTTCAGCCAGCGCTTCAAATCGTCTTTACTTCCAAGAAGGATATATGTCATTGGCATTTTGCAGGTGGCTAATATACTTTTCTACAGTTTTATTGTTTAGTTACACTCACTTAACACATCTCATCTCATTATTTTCTCAGCAACCATATTGAGTAAGTGTGGTGAGAGGGTATAACCCTGATGCACACTTTCCTGATTTCAAAATCATGTAGTATTCCCTTCTCCATTTTCACAACTGCCTCTCGATTCACGTACAAGTTCCTCATGAGCACAACCAAGTATTCAGGGGTACCCATTCTTTTCACGGCAACTCTAGTTGACTGTGATCTACATAGTCGAATGGCTCTGCATAATCAATGAAACACAATTAAACATATTTCTGATATTCTTTGCTTTCAGCCAAGATTAGCAAAGGTATCACTGGTTCCAACTCCTTTTCTGAATCTGGACTGAACCTCTGGCAGCTCCCTGTCAATGTGCTGTTATAACCATTATTGGATGATCTTTAGAACATTTTTCTTGCATGTGATATTAATGACACTGTTCTGTAATTCCTACACTCTGTTGTGTCATGTTTCTTTGGAATAGTTACAAATATAGGTCTCTTGCAGTCAGTTGGCCAAAGAGCTATTCTCCAAATTTCCTGGAATATATGAGTGACCACTTATTGTACTACATCAGCCTGTTGAAGCATTAATAGTCCATTCATACCTAAAGCCTTGTTTTTGGTTAATGCTGTCAGTACAGTGTGGACTTCTTCCTTCAACAATATTTTCCCTTGATCACATACTACCTTTTTAAAATGATTGAATACTGATTAGTTTCTTTTGGAACAGTGACTTTGCATAGTATTTCTGCCTTTTTTTATTAATCCTGCATTGCTAAGTATTTTGCCCATTGAAACTCTCAATATTGTAACTTGAGACAGCTTAGCTTAAAGTAGAGTTGGTCTTAGGGATGTCAATGAATCAGAGATTTGGGGAGCATCATATGCTGACTGGGAATAATGTAAACTGAGACTAAACAGCTAAAAACACTCATTAATAAGTGTAATGTCAAATATAGAAAGTAGGGATAGAGGAAAACTGAAAGTGATAAAATGGAATGGGATGCATAAAAATGTATCTTCAAAGCATGACTGAGCTGAAGATGATTGATTGATATTTCTGACTCAGAGAATCAAATGATTTAGTACTCCAGAAATAAAAAAGTTAGGAGAATGGAATCAAGTCCATTATAGTAAATAACACTTCAAGTTTTTTTCTTGAAGCACACTGTTCTGTGATATGAACATATGTATGCAACTACAAGGAAGACTACTCTTACAATGATTATTTAAATTTATGAACCAACAACTAAAACCAATGGTGAAGAAATGGAAGAATTCTGCCAGTTATGTCAGTTGGAAATTGATCAAACATGCAACCAGAATGCTTTGGTAGTTATTGGTTACTAGCACAAACAAACTGGGAAAAGGGGAAGGACTACTAGTTTAAAAACATAGGTGTGGTGATAGAAAGAAAGCTGGGCATTGCATAATAGAATTTAGCTAGACCAAAATTTTCCTTCGAAAATATTTCTTTAGGTTCAAGTAGAAAGAAGATATTTTGAAAATGATGGTGGCAACACAGTAAGGGACCCAATGAAATGGTTAAAGTAATGATAATAAAAAGACTTATTTTTCCAACTACATAAAAGAGACTATCCAGATGGAATACACAGGAGTTAAATTGACTATGCATGTGTGAAGAGAAGATGGAGAGACTCTATCATAAGCCAAAAGAACAGAGTTGACTGTGAAGTAGTCATTTCCTGCTAATAAGTAAATTCACATTGACATTGAAGAATGCTAAAACAAATCCATGAGAGGAAAAATTGAGCTCCTTCAATTAGAGATCATTTCAGGTACAGATTTGATGCATTGAACACTTACACAAAAACCAGATGAATTGTCAAATGAAACAAATATGTCATGAATTAAAAAGAAAGAGAAATTAGACTTGCAGTAAAGAAGGAAAATATCAAAGTGGATGTCAAGAAAGACACTGAAATTTTCTTTTTGACTATACAGTACCTAAACCAAAGGAAAACAAGTATAAAATAAAAGAACTGAATAAAAATTTTCAGAGGGTAATTTAAGAGCAAAATATTATAAATGAAAAAAATCATGTGACATTTTTAAGTTTGCCAAATGTATCCTTACAAAGACAACACATACATGAGTGTGAAAAAAGTCATAAATACACACATAGTTTCTAACCCTTCCTAAAAGTTACGGTCTTTTATAAGGACTCGCCTTAAATGATCTTAGAGAGAGCAGGAGAAAACTTCAGTTGAAGAAAATCTTATGAAAAATACAAGGTTTACTGGATGGATAAAGCCCTCTGGACTCCCCCAAGGCTATAACTCTTACTCACCCTTCAGAAGAAGCTCAATTTAAAGTCATTAGATAGAGCCACAGGTGAATAATAACCCCATGGAGGTATGCACACCTTAGAATAATCAACTATTGAAGATCAAAAGGGCAATCTTCCCCCAAATTGACAAGGCAGGAAGGGGTTGGAAGGAAGGAAAAGAAAAAGGAAACAGAAGGCATAGTGAGGACAGTGAAGTTACATGGTGGAAATGGCATCAATGACATGATGGAAACTATGCATAACTGTTAACTGAAAAACTGATAGTCTCAGTAAACATTTGCTTAATTTGCAGTAAGAAGTTTAAAATGTAAAAGTGAAGCCAACAGAAAAATATAAAAGACACGATAATGGTCTGAAGAGTAAACTCCTGCTGATCCTTTATCATTTATTTCAAACACAAGGAGATTCAGAAGCATAGGCCTAGGGGTCATGTTGAGATCAGGCCAGGTATTCTGTTTGCTTGTTTGTTTGCATTTGGAAAGCATTTAATTTTTGTAGATTTCTGATGCCAAGACAATGTGTGTTCTGTCCATAAAAGCTTTCTTTTATGTATGTTTCTTTTAGTCACCTATAAACTTGATATGGGTTTAAGTTGTAGTGGCTTTAGCTTGGAAGTGCAGCCACGCACACCAGGAAATTAAACAAGAGTAGAAAATGGCGATTTGTTTTTCTGGCCTCATTCCTTGTGGTTTGCAAGCTTTTACATTTTTTTAATGACCATGACATTTATGACTGTCATCTTCTGTGAACTTTCTAAATAAAGTTGCAATAAAAATGATACCTGGATTTTAGAGAGTTTATTTAGTGTTGGTTTTTGTAGTAATTTACCAAGTCCAAAGACAAACTGTTGCAAAGTTTTCTTTCCCCTCTCAGAACTCAACTTTGATATTCAAGTTTAATGCCTACACTGACTTATAATTCAGAATGCTGGGTAACTGAACAAAGTGGGAAACAGTGAAGGGGAATTTGTGTGAGCTGTTTTGCCTGATTTTGTTTCTCCAAAGGGAGTGATGTAGTACATGGATCTGAACATATTCTCTCAATCTTGTGAAGTTAACTCTTTGAAAATTACTCCTCAGAAATGAGGCTCCATGGTGGGGAAGGCAGTCAATATCACGATACAATATATGCATAATGAATTGTTAAACAGGAACTTGAAATTCCCTGTAAATATTTACTCAACTTTCAGGAGGATGATTTGCAAAGCAAAAGTGAAAATAATTTTGTAAGCATGATCTAGTGTGTTCTCTGAAATATTTAAAGTATCATGGACTGTCAAAGGAACTGATACATCTATGTTGGAAGAAGCACTCCTTAGAGGCAAGGATGGGGAAACTTAGTCTTATATACTTTGAACTTGTTGTCAGGAGAGACCAATCCCTGCAAAGGGACATGCTTGGTCAAGCAAAGGAGCAGAGAAAAAAGAGAAAGAGCCCTGAAAAATGGATTGACACAGTGGCCGCACCAATGAGCTCAAACATAGGAACAATTGTGCACACGGTGCAGGGCCAGGCAACATTCTATTCTGTTGTGCATAGAGAACTGACCCCATGCCCCCTAACAACAACAGAGTGGGGCTATCTCCCATGCTTCCGACTTATCAAGAAGAACTAGATCCTGAGGTAGCATAGCATGCTTGGTGAAGTAGTGGATCAATGAAAGTGAGTTAGACACTCATAGAGATATATTGACATATTGGCTGCATTAATAGACTAAGACATGGATAAGATTGTGAATATGTCATAGGACATGGAATGTTTTAAATCTCCTTAGACAGACTCTCTATGAATTGGGAAGTGACTCACCTATGTTGTATTTCTTCTGTCAGTTTGATGCTGGACGTGAGAAAGGATCTGCGTTTTCTAACATCGTCAATTGTCAGCCAATCTGCCTCCAAGAATTGAGTTTTAGATTCGAGATGACCCTTTAAGTTCCCCATGAAATTTAAATTGCATTGTGATTGTACAGATCTAGCTTTTTCCAAAATGCACACTATCCTCCCAAAGGATCATGCACACAATTAATAATTTCAGAGGTCTCAGGCATCTGATCTACTTGGCAGTCTGTAAAATAATAATTTTTCTTGGCAAAAATTCTCATGTGAGCACTGGGATTATTTTCCTGATTGGATTTGATGATTACTAGAGTCCTTCCTTCTCCTAAGACCTGCTTTTGAAAGATGCTGCGTAACTAGTCTAAGACCCAGGAGGTTACAGCATGACCTCTAATTTATCATTTCCATGGTAAGTGTTATCTCTTTACTTAAACTCTAGACAGAAGTCCACATTCCTTCTTGCCTTTTCTTTCCCATTTGACAAAGCGTGGCTCTATCTGAACTCAGTCAGTGGCAAGGCAAACCTCCTAACGGAAATTGTAGGGAGAACTGGGGGCGAAGTATGACAGTTATCAGCACGCAACGTGACAAAAGCATCCATCATGACTGCTTCTAGGCTCAGCATCCAGGGAAAGGAAAAAGGCAATAAAGTAAAGAAGTGTAGAGGGCTGCCTTGATGTAGCAGTAAATGCAGCCGTTATTAACCTATGACTGGAACCCTGTCTTCCTTGCCATCCTGACATGTGAGTTTGCTCATTGGGTGCCTTCGTGGACACAAAGCAAATACAGTGCTCTATTTTAGTCACAGTCCCCTCTTGTTCTATAAGCTACGAATGCATTTCAAATGTTCAGGAACAAGAAAAAACATAGAATACGTTTACAGACAAATGCACAGCTGCTATAGATGAAGCTCAGACTCATGGAGGTGTTAGGCGTAGCATAATGAAATGCTGCCCCAGTTCTGCATTATCCTCATAGTGGGCAGCACGAGTTAGTCCAGGATGCACCTATTTGGACAGTCCATTTCACTGAGCATTTCCTTCAATTTTACTGTCTTCAATTTTACCACCAAGCTATCTTCCTTAAGTCATTCATCATTCTTGATGACATTTCCAAGACAAGCAAATAGAACAATATTCTATTGTTATTCCTAAAGTTTTCAGCGGCTTATTTTTTTTTTAAGTAGGTAGCCAGGCCTTGCTTCTCAATCTGCCCTACCCTGGAAGCAAAGCAAAAAACTTTACACCATAAAAAAGCCTGCTGGGGCTGAACCCCAGTGGTGTAGTTGTTGAGTGCAGGACTATGGCCCACGGGCTTGGTGGTTCAAATCCAGCAGCCGCTCTCCAGGAGCAATGCTGGGTAGGTCCCACGACCACCAGAGGGCAATGATTGCCCTCTTCCCCCCAAATACCTGCTGATATTTGGGGGGGGGGCGGGCATCACTGGCCTCTGGTGGTGGGAGTAGGAGGCCCAGCCTTCGCTCCTGTGGAGCCGCTTCTGGAACTGAACCTCCATCCCAGTGGGTCGCAGTCTGGCGCACAATCACTATGCCACTGGGGCTTAGCCCCCTGCTGATATTTTAAATGCTGGTGGCAAAGTGTCAAGTAGAATAGCAACATGCAAAATGTTAGATAATGATAAGTTGACTGATGGATGGTGGAAAGTCCATATAGAAGACATTTTAAGAGGTGGATGTTGGCAGTTTACAACAAAACACTTGGACATTTTTGCAAAATAATGCATGCTAGAAAGAGTCGGAAAAGGAAAGAGGTGGTGATATAAACGTTTAATTTCAAGAAAGAGTTTTGCCAGATGGAAGATTTTTTAAAAGGGAGCTATGGAAAAATTAATGTATCTATGAGTTGTATTTCTTTTTAAAAATCACTTTATTGGGGACTCATACACCTCTTATCACAATCCATACATCCTTCCATTGTGTCAAGCACATGTGAACATTTGTTGCCATCATCATTCTCAAAACATTTGATTTCTACTTGAACCCTTGGCATCAGATCCTCATCGTCCCCCCCATTTCTACACTCCCTCCTTTCTCCACCTTCCCTCCCTCATGAACCCTTGATAATTTAGAAATTATTTTTTCACGTCTTACACTGTCCAATGTCTCCCTTCATGCACTTTCCTGCTGTCTGTCCAGGGGGTTTATATGTAGATCATTGTGATTGGTTCCGCCTTTCTCCCCACTTTCCCTCTACACGCCCAGTATTGTCACTCTTACAACCAACTCTGACAGGATCATCCGTCCCGGTTTACCTGCAAGTTAATCCAATAGATGTTTACTGTCATTCAATTTTTCACAAAGTATTACTAAAGAGTAATCAGGAATATATGTCAAAAGCAAACCAGATTCACTGCCATAGAGTTGTTTCTGGTTTACAGTAACTATACCGCATAAGGTAGAACTGCCCCTATGGTTTTCTGAAACTAACTCTTTATAGGCGTATAAGCCTCATCTGTCTTTTTTAGAGTGGGCTGACAGTTTTGAACTGTTGACCTTGAGGTTAGTAGACCAGTGAATAACATACAACACCAGACTCTGTAAAACAGACAAACTTAGCTAAATTCTTTATGGTGTATGTTTGAAATTACTCGACCAAGTATTTAATTAATAAATCAAACTAGTGATACTTTTGAGTGGACGACATTAATTTCATAAGTGGAAAATAATAGTGATATTAGTAGTTGCCCATTTCTGCCTCTCCTTCTGGACCAAAGGAATCTATTTGCATAAATTGGGACAGACACAACTCAGATGGGTAGTTCTGCTCTGTTCTAGGGCAGTGAGAGAAGTCCTCACATAAAATCGAGATGACTGGAAGTGGGCGTGATAAAAACTTTGAGACTGTGTATCAGCCATGGTGATTTTTTGTTTGTTATTTGGATTCTTCTTACAAGGGGAGCTGTTATATGTAAATTGGGTCTACGTTTGTCATCTGAACGAGTATACTAAGTTTCCAGTTAGGGGCCTGCATTCCCTTCCATATGTATCTTCCAAATACATCCATTAGAATGGATCGTCTTGCATGCAAGGTTGTCACATCGAAGGGAGTTGTACTTCTTCACTAGCAAAATTCCTCCTATGTCCAGGTAGGAGAAGCAGCATCTGCTTATTAGTGGCTCAAGTCATCCTTTATCATTGAGTTGATTCAGACTTGTAGCAATACTAGAGGATATAGTAGAACCTCCCTAGAGGCTTTCTAACTCTGTAATCTCTACAGGTTGCTGCATATCTCCCACAGAACAGAGGGTGAGTTCCAGCAGTCAACCTTTTAGCTAGCAGTTACCTGTTTAACTGCTGGGTCACTAGGACTCCATATTGGTTCTATTACTTCATCTTAATTGGGGCAATTCAGACATGGGGGCAATTCAACTCAGACTTTTTCTGAATTTCTGATAAGAAATATCTTGTTCAATTGCGCTCTTTAGACTTTTCCATGTCTAAGCTTAAACAATGGCAAGTTCTTCTATTTCACTGAAGAAAAAAGAATCAACAATAAGGAGGGCGTCGATTCCATCACAACACTAGCCTACAGTTCAAACTTGT
>PVJH01027595.1:0-28545 GCA_004026705.1 Nesogale talazaci | reverse complement strand
TGGGGCCAGCGCCCAACTCATGTTGACCAGGGCCCAGGGGAGGCGTGCTGCAGTTTTGGAGGAGGCCATCATGATCCAGATGGACAGCACCAGGCCTTTCTGGTCCATCTGCATCTGGAGGCTCTGCTGAGACTTGTTCAGCACCATAGTCACAAGCAACACCCTCCCCCTCCCCCCTCCATGGTTGTACGTGCCATGAATTGGCCAAGAGTCAGCCCCGGGTCTCTGAGATGGAAGACGAGGAGTATGGGGGCCCCCAGACCCCTTGTGTTGGTAGGAGACAGCTTGTCAGTCTTGGTGTGTGTTGCACTGTGACTGGTTCAGTCTTCTACTGTGAGGGGGGTGTGTGTGTGTGTGTCACATTGTTTCTGCCGTAGGACACTTGTGACCCACCCCTACAAAAAGTGTCTTTTGAGGCTGACTCCTCACAAAGTTCCTGTGTCTTCCGAAGGGTCTTTTAGATCCAGCCCCTTCTTCACTTTGGCCACAACTACCACAGTGGTCTCCTAACTGGACATCTGGTGCTGGGGCTCCCCTGCTCTCACCTTTTCTCCTAACAGCGGACCAGCCTGCAGCCTTTCTAACTCCCTCCTTGGCCCCTGGGTCTTCTCGCATTCCGGGAACTTGTGGCCTAACTCTTCAAGCACTCCCGGTCCTCTCCCTAACTGAAAGCAAAACAAAGACGGGGAATAGTTTGTTCTGATGAAGAGTTGCGTCCTCCTAGCAGCACAGACTGCAAGTTAGCAGTAGCCATAATCGTCTTTTAGCTGTTGTTGTTTTTGGGCTTTTTTTTTTTTTTTTGCATCACTGCCCTGGTGGGAGTAGGAGGCCCAGCATTGCTCCTGGAGATCTGCTGCTGGATTTGAACTGCCAACCCTGTGGGCCGCAGTCCCACACTCAACCACTATGCCACCACAGCTCAGCCTTGTTGTTTTTTAAACCTAAACTCGGAGTTCTTATGACCAGCCACTTTCTGAAGGATGAAGGGACTATTTCTTCCCTCTTATAGGTAAGGAAACTGGCACAGAGACCTTAAACAACTTGACCAAGTCACTCATTTTAGCTTTATTTCCCTTTTTTGGAGGTGGAATGGGATAACGAAACCAGTTGTTCTTGACCTCACCCTTCAGTAATGAGCTTGCTATGTATAACGTTTAGTAGCCCTGGTGGTGCAGTGGGCGACGTATTGGACATCAGCCACAAAGTCAACAGTTTGAACTGGAGAGAGATGAGGATTTCTGTTCCCATAAAGGTGTACAGCCTTGGAAACCCACGGGGCGCCCTGCTCTGTTGCATAGGATTGCTGTGGGCGCACGTGCACTTGCTGGTAGCGAGTCCGAGGTACAGCTCTTATTTGTTGAACAGCTCTCAGAATGGGTTACGATTAAAAAAGCGGATACATAATGGAAATCTTCCTCTCACCCCGGACTTCTTCCTGGAGGTAACGGGTGTGACTAGCTGGGTTTCTTCCAGCTGCCTGAGATGTATGCAAACGCAGGCAGAAACAGAAGACCAAAGGAGAATTGAGGCTCTTGAATTACGGTGTTGGCACAGAATAGTGAATATATTCCACGAATTCCGAGAAGAACGAACAAATCCATCTTTGAAGGGGACAGCCTGAGTACTTCAGAGGAGCAAGACTGCTGAGACTTCTCCTTACTCTGGATGTGCCACCGGGGGCGACCATTTCCTGAAGAAGGACAATCCTTGTCCACCATGCTTGGACAAGCAGAGGGCCCTTGAAAAAGAGGACGCCCCCTCCGTGAGAGAGGTGGCCACAATGGCTGCCACGTTGGGTTCAAACAAGCCACTCTTGTGAGCATGGCCTGGGTCAGATCGTGTTCTGTGCTGTTGTACACTGGGTCTCACTGCGAGTCAGGATGGACGGACTCTGTCCGACACGTCTGCAGCAGCGTCTTCCAGAGTGACCCCCAATGGACTTCAAAAAGGTTGAGGAACATTGAAATTGAAGGGTCACAGAATTTTCCCGTCAACACCCCCCCCCTCCGCCCCCCTTCTGGACAATGAACAATTTTAGTACATGTACTGCTGAAACAAGCAATCCACAGGCTTCTGAAGCCCCCGCATGTATATATACCAGAACCACGTTGGACTGCTACTACACCAGCCTCTCCTTGGGAGAAAGGTGAGCTTTTTTGCTCCCCCAAAGAGTTATAGTCTCAGAAACTCAAAGGGTCGGGGGAGGGGCAGTTCTAGCCCATTCTGTAGGGCGATAGGAGTTGGCATTGGCTCGATGGGAGTGAGTTTGGTTTTGGTTCGTATGGGTATGTGCACCTGTGTTCGGTCTGGACATCAAGTTCCATTTTGGTTTCTCTGGTGCCGCTTCATTCTCTTTTATGTCTGTGATTCCTAATTTTTTTTTAGATCAGTCTCCTGTTAATGCGCACTTAGGTTGTTTTTAGTCTCATTGCTGTCACCCAGAGAGCGACAAATAGCATCTATAAACATACGTTGTACACTGTTACTTCCTGCTTTCTGAATGAAGGTGGTATCTTTCCCATGTTAAAAGCTCTTAACCAAGCTGAGTCATGGTGCGGTGGTGTGCGGGCCTGCGGCCCACAGGGTTGGCAGTTCAAATCCAGCAGTAGCTCTCCAGAAGCAAGACTGGGTTCCTACTCCCACCAGGGCAGTGATGTGAGAGGAAAAAAAAAGTTCTTAACCTGATTTATAATGTCAGTATTAAAAAAAATCATTTTATTAGGGGCTTGTACAACTCTTGTCAACATCTACCCATCAATGTCAGTATTAGTGACAGCTCACAGTCCTCTATTTCCATATTTTCCATCCTTTCACACTCACTTCTAGTCTCCGCTGCTCCTTGGACCCTGAATGCCTGCCTGTAACAGTCAGTGTGAAACCCTAGGTTCTGCCCATGTGTCTGTGCAGAGTGCTGGCCGCACCTGCCTGCACCTACTGCTCTAAGGGTCACTTGACCCCACAGGCTTGGGAGCCAGTGCAGAGACTAGTAGAGGGGCGCTGTGGTGGTCAGCGGCCTTGGTGGTTGATGCAGTCACTCCTGGTCCTGCCCGCATTCTGTCTGCGGCTCCTGACCGTGCTTAGGTGGCCACACACGATTCTGTCATGGCTTTACCAGTTAAAGCCATTTTAGAAGACAAGTCCCCTTGACCCTATTCTTTACCTGTTTGAATCACTGGAAGCTATTGACCTGAATTTTCAGCCTTTTCTTGTAAAAAAAGTATTGATAAGCTGTCTTCCTACTTGAGCGCTTGGTAGCAGAGTTTTTTTTGGCATGTATGCATTTGGTTATGACTTAAAAATTAATTTCTTAACCCTATTTTTTTTATTATCCCCATTTAAAAAATTTTATTTAAAGATCATTTGGGGACTCCTACCACTCTTTCTTTCTTTTCTGTTTTTTTTTGTTTTTAGGGCATCACTGCCCTGGTGGTGGGAGTAGGAGGCCCTGCCTTTGCTCCGTGGAGCTGGAATTGAACCTCCATCCCAGTGGGCCGCAGTCCTGTGCACAACCACTACGCCACCGGGGCTCAGCCCACTGCTCTTAATAATAATCCAAACACCCATTGTATGAAGCACATGTGTACATATGTTGCCACCATTATTTTCTAAACATTTACTTTCTATTTGAGTTCTTTGTATCAGCTCCTCTCCCCCCACTCATGACCCTTTGATAAATTATTATTTTCTTATCATATACTGACCACTGTCTCAATGGTTTCTGCTGTTCCTTCTTCAAGGGTGGGGGGTGGGAATCCCTTTTAAAGCATAACTATTGTGAACTCACATTGTCGAAACGGCTTCTTTGCCATCTAGAATTTAGGAAGGTTTTAGTTTTAAAAATACAAATATTAGCCCCTTCAGTGGTTGGGATACAGAGGTCCCTCAGAGTATCTTTGTCGTCTGAAGACATAAACTAGTCACCTCACAAACAAGGCTCCCCTTTGCATGACCCCCTACCCATCAAGGTGCATCTGCTGCTGTGGATTCTGCCCTCCAAAAATAGTCCTGATGCTGAACCTGGCGGTGAGCCAGCTTGCCCAGAGCTTAGAAATGGCTGTATAGTCTATGGTGGTGCTGAGTGAGGTAGCTTGATTTCTCTCTGTCTCTTCTAGCTTGTCCTTTTGTTTTTAAGGCCAGTAGGTATACAGGGATTAGGGAAGTTCACTTTGACGGGCCTCAGAGAAATAGCCTTTCTGGAGATTTTAAGGACCAAGAAAGCCACTCTTTAGGGAGAGGTGGTGGTGGAGAGGAACAGGCAAGAAGAGGAAGGAACGAACTTTGGGGAGCAAACCAGATGTAATATGTGCAAGAGTCTCTTACTGCAATCATGAAGATATTTTTATCGTAGGAATATGAAGAGGTTTTCAATCCTGTTTTGTCGATAAACCAACAGGTTAAATTTGTTTACAGATGTAAAAAGTCGAGGAAGACAAACATCTTGTGTGTGTGTGTGTGTTATCACTGCCTCTGGTAGTCGTGGAAGCTACCCAGTGCTGCTCCTGAGAGCCGCTGCTGGATTTGAACCACCAAGCCTGCAGGCCGCAGTTCCGCACTCAACCACTTACACCACCAGGGCTCAGCCCGGAAGACAAACGTCTTAAAGGTTTCTAGGCAAAGGAGGAATTGTGGAAGTACTTGGGGCATTTGTCCCTGCCCCAGTACTTAAGAAGGGCTTGTCCTTTTGAACAATCCAGAGAGGTCAGCTGGCTTCTGCCTTTCTAATGCAGGCGCTCCCTCACACCTCCCTCTGAGGTCATTGTCTGCCTGTGGGCTGCTTCCTATGGGAACAGACATTGTGAGCATTCCCTTCCTTGTTGGAGGCTTCCAAATGGCAAATATCTTCTATTACAGAGTTTACGCGGTGGACTGTCCTGTTGGAATTTTCAAATACTGACTTCCCCGTCTGAGGAGTCCAGATTAAGGCTAGCCAGGGGGCCTCAGCATAGGTTTGCTGTAGCGCCCCCATGTGCTGGCACACGTGCATGTGCGTGTGTGTGTGAGGGGGCTTCAAAAATTTGGTGGGAAAATGACTTGGTTGCTTGCTTCCATTTCCCATTGAGCTTTCTGAAGTTGTGTGTGTGTGTGTGTGTCTCAGTGGTCTGTGTTGTCAGTACTTTTTAAATGTGAATCAGCTAGCAAAAGCTGCAGAGTGGAAGGACATGAGAATTGGATTTCACAGTTTTTACTGGATGCGGGGTAATAACCATTTGCATTATATACCAGATTTTTGTAAAAAGACTTCCCCATTAAAAAAAAAAAAGACTACCCCATATATTCTACCATAAAGAAGAGGCCGTGCATTTAGTCAATAAAGTTTTGTGGGGCTGAGCCCCGGTGGCGTAGTGGTTGTGCGCGGGACTGCGACCCACTGGGATGGAGGTTCAATTCCGGCTCCCAGGAGCAAAGGCTGGGCCTCCTACTCCCACCACCAGGGCAGTGATGCCTAATTAAAAAAAAAATTAAAAAAAAAAAAAAATAAAGTTTTGTGATCTTCCACCAGGAAAAATTGGCTTTCACCAACTTTGTTTTAAGTGGCTGTGGCATCAGTCACGACTCTTTGTTTTCATAAGTGCTTTCATTTTGAAGGAATATGAACAGGTGTCGTAAAAGAAAACTTATTGATCAGAAAACAAAGATTAAAGCAGATTATAATTAATCTTTATTTTATTTTATTTTTTGGGGGGGGGCATCACTGCTTTCAGTGATGGGAGTAGGTGGTGGGAGTAGGAGGCCCAGCCCCACTGCTGGAATTGAACCTCCGTCCCAGTGGGCCGCAGTCCCACGCACAACCACTACGCCACCGGGCTCAGCCCTAAAAACATTACGCTTACAGAAATTGTTCACTGACTTTTATAAGTGCTGATTTGTATCAGATTTTAAGCTGCTGAACCAAGTAGCTATTTCCATAGGCTGGTTTATCAAGTTAGCATGGGGAGGGTTTTTGAGTCTGCTTAAGGATGAGATGAGGAGTTTGTGCAGGTTGTGATCATTATAGTTCGGATTGCACATAAAGCAGTTTCAGGTTCAATATTGAGAAATACATGTTGTATTTTACCTCCTCTCATGGAATTATAAGCGCTCTTGATAGAGGCACAGTGGAGTGCACATTGAGCCTGTGCACCACAAGGTACGTGGGTCAAACCCACCAGCCTCTGTGTGGGAGACAGATGAGGCCGCCTGCTCCTGTCAGAAGCCCCAGGGACAGTGGTGCTGGTCCCAGAGGGTCACCATGACTTGGAGTGGACGTGATGACAGTGAGACACCTACCCGAGCAGAATTTGTCTTCCCTCAGTCTGTACACTGCGTTCGTTCTCTTGTAAGAATCCAATCGTCACTTCTTCATAAAGCTTTGCCTGTAAAATCATCAGGGTAGACCTGCACTCATTCCTCGGATTCCTTCATGCATGCTTCATTGCTTCAGAAGGAAAACCTGTTGGGGAAGAACTTCACACACTCTCCCTCTTCTCCTGCTGCAGGACTCGCGCCTGTCAGTGATGGTGGCAGAGTGGTTTTGTGGCATTGATGGGATTGACCTTTGGCACTCAGTACTTGTGGAGCACCTGACCCACCTAATCGGTACTTGACCGTCTTTGTTTTGTTGTGATGTCACCATTTTCTCCTGTCCTGTCAAACGACTGCTGGAGAGCTGTGCGTGCCTATCTTTCCATGGTTGCTTCTGGGTCTTGAAGAGCTTGACTTGCCTGATGAAAATGCTGTAATACATTATTCCACAAAACCAACATAAATATGGACTCCAATGTTTGCGTTTCATTGGTCGTGTTTTCAGCATCTCTCGGGATCCTTTTGGTATGTTTTCCCTAAGGCACCAGGAATCTGATTATCCTATTCCAGGATTGCACTTTTTGCTCTAGCGTCTTTTCCAATGAGTATTAGTAGAAGACATTTTTTTTAATATAGATTTTATCGGGGGCTCATACAGCTCTTATAACATTCAGTACATCATTTGTATCAAGCATATTTGTACACATGTTGCCATATTCATTTCCAAATATTTTCTATTTGAGTCCTTGGTATAAGCTCTTCTTTCCCCCTTTCCTCTAGTTCTTTTTTTTAATTCCAGCTTCCCATATTTCCCTTCCTTTCTACTCCTCCCCCATGCACCCCTCCTAATTTACAAATTGTTAGCACCTTCTCATATTGTACACTGTCCAGTGTGTCCCTTCATCCACCCCCCTGTTGTCTGCACCCCAGAGAGGAGGTCATAAGTAGATCTCTGAAATTAGTTTCGCCTCTTTAGCACATCTTTCGCAATGGGTGTTAAGTATAAGACATTTTAATATGCAATCATTGTCCAAATGTGTTTTAAGAACTGCCCATCAGTGAATAGAGTTGGCAAAAAGCTGTATAGAGTATGTGAATATTTAGGAGAAAAAATCGATTGCTTCCAGTCATCTTTCTACTGTACTACGTCCTATGAGATTAAATAAATGTGTAGCACATGGAATGAAAACGGCATATTCGTTATATTCTGAACTTTTGGGTTGAATGTCTTTGTAACACCTTGCTATAATGGCAACATTGACCTAGGAGACTGACCTCTGCACTTAGAAAAACCAACTTTGCAGACCTCACATAAACAGTGAAGTATTTTATTTCCAGTTTTTCACTGGTACATGACTTTTAAAATGAACCGAATATGATAAATCACTCCACAGGTATTCCATCTGTTGGGGACATGTGTCTTAAAGCAATACTTAATGATCTGTATGAGAAAGATCAGGAGTACAATCTATAAACTGAAGTAATCAAGCTCTATAATTACACTGAAGCTGAGTGATCAAACTTTATCCCTTATTAATTATATATTGTTGAGTCAGTCACATGCCGTGCTGGGGTGCTTTTTCAAATGGATTACATTGAGCAGCTAGTTCAAGAATTAAACCAAAAAAAATCCATTTTATGGAATCCAAATGTTTTTCTTTCTTTCTTTTTTTTTTTTGGGGGGGGGGCATCACTGCTCTCCGGTGGTGGGAGTAGGAGGCCCAGTCCCACTGCTGGAATTGAACCTCTGTCCCAGTGGGCTGCAGTCCCGCGCACAACCACTACGCCACCGGGGCTCAGCCCCAAATGTTTCTATTTCTAACTTGGAAAGATAGTCCAAGTTCAATTATTGCTATAACGGCAGCAACAACATTGTAGAAAAACTTAACAACACTGGCCTTCTTCATTGTGTTTTCAGTTGGGTTAAGCGCAGTGTGTATCATCACTTTAAATATGAGTGCACGCTCTCTGAAGGAAGCCATCCTCATGTTGATCAGTCAGATTCAAGTTACGCCAGTTGCTAGGTCTAGCTTTAGCAAGTTGTATATTAACTGATTTAGAATTAAATTGTTTGTGTAGAGCCTGTTGATGGAGAATATGGTAGTCACTTTCTTTAATAACTTTTCATCATCTTTGCATCCTAGAAATAATCGTGGCCACAGAAGCTTGTTTGTTTACCAAATACAAATTTTTGACGTAAGTTTTCAAATAGTCCACTGTGATGTTGACTGTTGTGGTGGCTTGCATGTAGCTGTGATGCTGGAAGCTGTGTCACCAGTCTTTCAAATACTAGCCAGGTCACCCACGGTGAGTAGATTTCAGTTGAATTTCCAGACTAAACAGACTCCTAAGAAGTCTGTCCACTTCTGAAGGATTAGCTACTGGAAACATGATTAGCAGCAGGCAGAGCATTGTCAGATAGAGTGCCCAGGGAGGAACCCCCTCGGGTTGGAAGGCACCGAGCGTACAATTGGGGGAAGAACTGCCCCATCACATTAGAGCTGCCTTCATGGCATGGATGGAAGTAAAGCTTTAGGGGCTTTCATTTGCTCTTGGAGCATGACTCAAGATGAGAAGAAACAATTGCAAGTAGCATTAATAAGCAGAATGTGGAATGTCCAAAGCATGAACCTAGGAAAATTGGAGATCATCAAATGAGACGGAACCCCGAACAATCAGTGAGTGTCCTGGGCATTAGTGAGCCAAAGGGCTGGTATTGGCCATTTTGAATCAGTAGTCAAATAAATGGTTCACTGTGTTGGGGATGGTAAATTCAAGAGGAATGAAATCATATTCACTGTTCAAAAGAACATCTAAAGACCCTTCTGTGATAGAATAACATCTATATGTCTACAAGGAGATCACACTAGTTATTAAGATAGTACTCAAGTTTACACACGAAACCCTAAAGCAAATGATGAAGAAATTGAATGCCACCAACTTCTTTAATCTGAAAGCAATCAAACATGAAGATGCAAATGAAATAAAATTGGAAACGGAAAGGAACAGTTGGGAAGGATGGCTGAGGGAAGGTAGAAAGGAAACTGGAGATAGAATTTTGGAAGACCAACCACTCTATGATGTACCTTTATTCAGCAAGGTAAACAGCGACTATCAATGGGGAAGTCGCCAAGTGGAATACATAGGGCCCAAAGGGACTAGACTCTGGGAAGAGACGATGCAGACGCGCCACAGCATCAGCCCCAGGGCCTCTCTCTTACCCAGGGCTGACTGGACGAGACCATCAGTGGTGCACTTGCAAGTTTAGGCTGAAACTTCAGATAACGGGAGCAGGGGGTGTGTTACTGGGAGAGATCAGTCCCTGGGAGAGACCAGTCCCCAGCAGGGCACATCTTGCTTGGTAGAGGGGCAGAGAAAAATGAGGACATGGAGTTGGCACCGTGGGCATCCTCGTGGGCGGAGGGCACACCGGGATGAGGAGGAGGGTGCACTGTGAGCCGGGCCGCCTCCCTGCCAGCCAGCAAGGGCAGCGAGACCTCAGTGTGAGGGAGCGGTCCTCGGACAACAGTTGGCACCGATTGAATCCAGGTGTTCCACAGAACTCTCTTCCGCTTGATTGTGCTTTAGAAAGGAGGTTAGTTCTGGAGTTGTCATTAGAGAGTCTCAAATCCTCGTTCTGTCCTCTTCAAGCTCTTAGTTTTGCGTGCCTCTTAGCTGTTGTTCTTTCATTTTTACTTGAATATAAAAACTTAAAATTTGGATCTACTATAGCAAATAAATTTGGATAATTGGAAAGAAAGAGAATTTACTTGGGGCTGAGCCCTCGTGGCGCAGTGGTTGTGTGCGGGACTGCGACCCACAGGGTTGGCGGTTCAAATTCAGCAGCAGCTTTCCAGGAGCAAAGAGAATTTATTTGAAAAGAAATAAGGATCCTATCTCAAAAACATCCTTTTGTTCTTCAGGTCTGAGGGGAAAGGTGGGTGGGAATGAGGTCTGGGGTGGTGTTTGTGGGTGGGCCCTGGGCAGAGCTTTGTGATTTCACCTTGCAGTAATACTCACGGACTCATCCTACACAACAACAACTAGAAAGAAACCGACTTGAGTTGTAAAATGTTTCATGGTAGTTATTTTCAGTATTTTTGGAGGTTTGCGATGTTAGTACGTTAAGTAATTACCCATCATACTAGGTGTGTGCTAGACTGTGCCCATGTATATGCCCAAGCACATTTTAAAGCTAAGGTGGTAAAAGTAGTTTACAAAACTAGGACTTAACTGCGTGTAAGTCCTAGACAGTTAAAAGGTCACTTACGTGAGTTCATGATGCAGTAATCGACTTAGTCCACCTCCATTGCTTTTGTGTGCTTCGTGGGACCGGGTGCCCCACGGGTTATGTACCAGGAGGGACACAGCCTTGGCATTGGGGCGTGGCTGGCTTTCTTGGCAGGAGTTGCCACCTCAGTCGAGGTGGGTGGATGTTCGAGCAAGTCCCCTCCCAGTGGATCAAGAACCTGTGAGCGGCTCCTGTCGTGCCCAGTTGCATGTTGGGTGCCTTGTGCAAGTGTTAGGTTCCACAGTCCACGCTCCCCTCCGCTTTATGAGCTAAAAAATCAACCAGGAGTGTCAGTGACACAGAAGGCCGGACTCCCTGATGAAACAGCTCTCGATGGACGTGTGGGCGTGGCAGGGACCTGGCAGCCTTAAACGACCTTGTGACCTGCATGGACTTCATTTTTGGCCAGCACTTTCTCACACGGAGCTGGTGTCTGTTCCACTGCCCTGCCAGTGCCCGCCCACCGTGGCGCTCACTTTTCCTTTTCCTTGTGTCTTGCCCGCTTGGCGTCCGTGGGTCTTTGCTTTGGACAATTGGGCTCCTCTTTTGAAGATACTCATAGCACATATTTGACTTGATGTCAGGTTGTGATGAATCTTGGGGATGTTGCACGCCTCGTTTCACAGCTTTTCAAAAGGTACTTGGGTGAAATGGGTCTGGGGAAGAGCTCGTCCTGCTTCTTCAATCAGCCTGAAACGACCGAGTGTTTTTTTGGGGGGTGGGGGGAGGGGGTGGAGTTGGAGGCCCAGCCCCACTGCTGCAATTGAACCTCCGTCCCAGTGGGCCGCAGTCCCGCGCACAACCACTACGCCACCGGGGCTCAGCCCGCAATGACCGAGTGTTAATTGACGTCTCTCATTGTTCATTCAGGGGCTGCTTATTGCCAATTTATGGACATGCTGTTTCCCGGCTCCATTGCCTTGAAGAAAGTGAAATTCCAAGCTAAGCTAGAACATGAATACATTCAGAACTTCAAAATACTACAGGCAGGTTTCAAGAGGATGGGCGTCGACAAAGTAAGTAAATTTTACCCTTTCATTTAATGTTTCTTACCTAATTGGTTGTTATTAAGGCCATCAGAAGGTTTATCCTTTTAAGCCATTCTTTGGGGATAGCATTTTTACTAAAGCTTTCAGTCACTCTCTAATTGTCTTGCCCCTGTCTATCCGGCTTCTATTGACTTTAAAATTTATTTACTTTGTGTAATATATGAAACAGGCATTTGTACTGTAAGAGTACCAGTTGGTTGCCAGATGTAGTTTAACTAGGTATATAGATTGCAGCCCTTTTAAAAATTGAAGTATTTTATGTTTCAAATCTGGAAAATTTCTGAAGGTTACATACATTGGAAGAACAGCTACTTTTGTTCAGTTGCTGCACTACTCCATCCCTGTCATCTGGAATTATCTTAGCAGTCTTTATTTTTTTATTATTTGTTTTTTGGGCATCACTGCCCTCTGGTGGTGGGAGTAGGAGGCCCAGCCTTTGCTCCTGTGGAGCCGTTGCTGGAATTGAACCTCCATCCCAGTGGGCCGCAGTCCCACACACAACCACTGCGCCACCGGGGCTCACCGGGGGATTATTATTATTATTATTTTTTATTATTATTATTTTTTGGCATCACTGCTCTCCGGTGGTGGGAGTAGGAGGCCCAGCCCCACTGCTGGAATTGAACCTCCATCCCAGTGGGCCGCAGTCCCGCGCACAACCACTACGCCACCGGGGCTCAGCCCAACCGGGGGATTATTTTAAAGCAAGTTTAGGATGTAATATTTCACTTGAAAGTGTTTCACACAAAATAATTTTCAAGGAATTACATTTATTTGTTCACAGGGATAGATCTAATGTTTGACTTTTCACTGGTTCATAGCTTTTTGCTAATTTTGGAAAATCCTTTTTGGTATTGATAGCTAGTCTTAGATGACTGTGTGCGTATTTAAGACGCCGGCACAACTCACAGCGTTAGATGCAGAGCGCACACCTGGGAACAGTGTTGCCCTGTGAGACGGTGTTCTGAGCCTTCAAATCCAGACAAGCGGTCTCTCTTTCTAAGACGTATCTAACTGTGCCTCCTTGATGTTGTGTTTTATATCTTGGGTGTACATGCATGCCCATATAACATTCTTTTGTTGTATTGTTCATCATTTTATTGGGCGCTCGTAGATGTCGTAACAGTCCACAGTTCAACTAGAGCATGCAAGCTTGAAGAATTGCTGCTACATTCGCCTCCAAAACATTTCCTGTCTCTTTGAACTCTTTGATATCAGCTTCCATTTTAACCCTTGCCTCCCCCCCAACCCTTGTTAAGTATTATTGTTAGATTAAATGTGTGTGTATATAAGTATTATATGTGTGTGTGTGTGTGTGTGTGTGTGTGTGTATTTAGTCACTTCTTACCCCATCAATATATCTGTTCACCTACAGTTCTGCTATTCACTCCCCTAGCGTGGGTTATGCAGTCATTATTGCTATCAGCTGTGCCGGGAGGAGGGGGGGAGCCCAGTGCTATACTGCACGCGCCTGGAATCCCTCCTCTCTTGGCCCTCTGTGAGGACCTGTCCAGTTGACTTGCTGATGGACTTTAGGTCTCTACTTTGTCCACACTCCTTCACGTCAACTTGATCGCTTGCCTTTGAACTTCTGATGCCTATTCCCGGGGACACCCATGTGCGCTTTCTTGTGACCCTTCTTGATGACCACTTGCTAGACTACAAACCTTTAGGACTCCAGGCACTATATATTTTTAAGAGTCAGGCACCATCAGTTTTTTTCACTGCATTTGTTTGTGCCCCCATTTTGTCTTCCATGATCACTTTGGGAAGAGGAGTATCACAAAGTGCTACATTAAAAAAAAAAAAAAGCTACATTGTTAGAACAAATGGTTCTTGTACTTACGTGAGATTTTAGTAGACACCTAAAGTCCATCTGTTTCCTTACAGTATTTATAAATATGTACACATATAGACAAATACACCTGTTTATATATTAATAAGTCTACATATTTATATGCCTATTCATACCTATGTTTTATATATGTAAATTTTTGCTCTTATCATGCTTATCCACCATTCACCTCTATTTTATTTAACAAAAAACTTCCAGTATACTTAAAAGTATGCTTTCACAAGATTTGCATATGAAAAGCACTTTGTAGAACTGTGTCCTGGCACTGATTTCCTGCACTCTGTTGCGGAGAGACTTTCCTTTAACACCATGCCATGCTGAGTTCTGTGCTGGTTTGTGCGCTGATTTCACGCTCTGCTGCAGACACTGGCCAGGAAAGCTGTATGTGGCGGAGCAGCACAGTACACTTTACAAGGAACAATATCTGCATGGCTCTCAGTGTGCACGGGTGTGAGACACATATATTGATAATGTGATTTATCCTTTACTTTGGCTTTGGACTTTCCTGATTTTAAAATAGGTGGACCCCCAGATGGGTAGGTATGTGTGAATTCTCTCTGGAAGGCAACCGGATTGAAATTTGCATTATAGACATCTAGGGGCGTAGCAGTTCCTGTAGAGCTTTATACTGATCTGAAGCCTGTAAAACATTTTAGCTTTGGGCACAACAGTATTCATTTTTCTCTGCAGATCATTCCCGTGGACAAATTAGTAAAAGGGAAGTTTCAGGACAATTTTGAATTTGTCCAGTGGTTCAAGAAGTTTTTTGATGCAAACTACGATGGCAAAGACTATGACCCTGTAGCTGCCAGACAAGGTCAGGAAACGGCAGTGGCCCCTTCGCTCGTCGCTCCAGCGCTGAATAAACCGAGGAAACCACTGAGCACAGGCAGTGCAGGTGAGAAGTTTCCTCCCCGCTCCTCCGACCGCCACCCCCAATCAGGTCGCTGTCACCCTAGCCTCAGTCCGGCAGTATGCAGCCAGAGCCTCCTGAGCAACCACAGACTGCTGGGGGGGCCGTGTGGCAAGCACATGGATTCCGACAACAGGCCCCCTCTGTTTTTTGTCCCCCAGCGTAAGCTGCAGTACCGCTGCACCAGCTCCTCCTTCTAATGAATGGAAATTTGAATGCTGACTCTGGGACAGAGTCTCCCATTGTATGTGAGCATGCTGGGGCATCCTTGGGGCATGCTGGGCCAACAAATTCAGAGACCTGCACTTTATCCTGAATTACGGGCTATGGTAGCAAACTTTTTAATAGTTAGGGGGTGCAGTAATTTTTTAATCTGAAGGGGGAGTGATGGGCTAAATAAGTTTGGGAACCTAAAACCTGGTGGGTTGCTTTGAGGCCTGAACGAGTTCCTTGGTGCAGGCTTTTAAAAAGCCAGATGGAGTAGAAATGCCTTCAGGTGCCTATCAAGGAGCGCTTGAGTCTGAACCCGGGACCATCTCACAGAACCCCAGGCCTGACTGCCAGGCACAGAGGGTCCTCTAGGTTTCTTGGGGCTGTTCTCGGGTGTCCCCAGTGTCGTCTTCTGTGCAGAACAGCTGCCCGTGCACGACTTCCTTGTCCCTGCTAGAATGGGAGCTGCTCAGTGGCTTTGGCTTGCACAGATGGCTGCAGAATCCAAGCGGCAGTCAGACCAATGTTTAGAGAGCTTCATAAGGTCTGAGCCTGGGCAGGTGTTCTAAAATGAGTTTGTGGTAGAGTATTCCAAGGTATGCCCAAGTGCTCCTCGTTCCCTTTTCGTCCGCCAAAGGTCTCAGCAGTGCCTTGAGAGAGGCCGGCCCATGTGGTAGGGGACGCGGGGTGGCAAGTACTTTGTAACCGTCAGTAGCTTTGTTCCCATGCTGTGCGATTCGCCCTTTGAGAGTACGGAATTCCCTGGGTTGTGCAGGCCCCCACCAAGTTAATTCTGGAACATTTCCTCACCTTGTGTCCCATAGCCACCAGTCCCCATTTCTCCACCCCTCTAGTACAGGTCCCGTCTCCGTAGACCCACCGACTGCAAGCCGGGCACGTCCTGTGCACGCGGTGAGAGGCCATGGGTCGGTGTGTGCCTGCCTGCTGACACTCAGCACAGTGTTTTCGAGGCTCGGTTACACACAGGCGTGCATTAGCAAGCAGTCCTTTGTATTGCCAAATTGCACGCTCTCGTAGGGATTTATCCAGTCACGGAGGGGCTTTTGGCGGGTACCTGCTGTTTGGCTGTTGGAAATAATGGAGCTGGCCATATGTCTTCATTTCTCTTAAGTACATATCCAAGATTATATATGCTCTTGGAGTGGAATCGTGTGGTCGCGTGATAAGTCTTGTGAAAACACCCGTTTCCCGCCAGCATTGTGTGATGGTTCTATTTTCTCCAGCCCTTGACTCATTTTGTTCTTGGACTGCTGAGAACAGGAACCAGGCAGATAACCGTGTGTATTTCATGTTCAGGTGCTGCCGACTGTCTAGTTGTTTAAGCATTTAGTCCTGCTAGCAGGGAGGCAATAAATGGCGGTTACTCTGGGTTGAAGGCCTTGTTACTGAATTGGGGGAGTCACGAAGATCTATTTCAAAGCTTGGTGTATTGTACAAGCTTTTGTCCAAAATAGCTGCTGGGTGGGTGGCTAAAGCCATGAATAATGGGTTTTCTTTGAAGGTAATCTATTTTTTATCATTCTACTTTCTAGATGAGTTAGATAACCTTGCTAGTTTTTGCAATTTTTATTTTGAGAAGTCTTTGCACCTTAGTTTAATGTTTTTCTCTCTAAACCCTGCTAAGCCCTGAAAGAGGGGCGAAGTCCCGCAGTAATGAGTGCCTATGAGCAGGCTTTGCCACCCTCAGACCCTGGAGGTGCTAGAAGTGGGGGGGAGGCACCCTGCTCTCCAGATGGGGCTCCGTGAGCACCCGGCATTAGCCGGGGCCACTCTCCTTAGCTCTGTGACCTGCCCCGCGTGCGGATTTGGTTGGAGGTAAGTGCAGACTTGCTGTGTCTCTTCCAGACGGTAGTCCTCTTCCCTCCAGTGGAGACTGCCTCTCAGCGACAGGACTCCCTGCGTGAGAGACCCCGGCGGCAACGGGGACTCTGAGTAGGAGAGAGAAGCCTCTGTGAGCCACTGTGGGGTCGCTGTTGTGCACGCTCTGGCATCGTCCCCCTTTCACTGAGCACTCGGGGCACCGGCCTAGTTGCTTAGAGGCTCCCCTTGTTGCCTCTTGATTCCTGTTTACCTCTGACCTTTCTCCTCTTAAACAAGGGCCTGCTTCTCCTAAAGCGATCTAAAAATTCAGTGCAAAAAAATGAAATACCAGTACTTGTAAAATGCAGATTCTGTGCAGTCCCTCATAAAATCCCAGCCGCGGCGGATGCAGCAATAGAGAAGGCCGTCCGTGCCCAAGTTCCACGCAGATGCCCAGGTGCCTGCTGTTGTTGGGTGTTATCGAGTGGGTTCCCACGTGCATCACAGCGAAACGGCGCCCAGCCCTGTGGCACCCTCACCATGCTGCTGCGCCCGCGCCCGCTGTGGCAGTCCACCCGTACCAGGCACGCTGCCCTCCTCAGGGACCAGTTTCTTCTGGTAACATCTCCAAAGGACGGGAAGCAAAGTCTTGTCATTCTTTGCTCTAAGGGGCATTGTGCTTGTTTGTGTTTCAAGACCTCTCTCTTCTTCTGTTAGCGTATGATAACGTCAGTATTTTTCACCAACATCATAATGCAAACGCACCGATTTCTCTCTGGTCATCGTAGCTACTGTAGGTACTCGTTTATGCCGAGTTTTTCAGCACATTTTTTGTGCAGTTTTTTGGTTAAATTAGGTGCCTTGGTTGATACTCATGTTGGCTTCTACTCAAGTATATACGGTAAAACAACCTTGGAAAAAAACAAGCAGGAGGAGCCACTTCAAATTTCTCATTTCAAAACATACTGTGATGAGAGCGGCAGTGATTAAAGCAGCCTACTGGTGTATGTGGAGCAATCGGTTAGAATAGGAAGACTCCAGGTAAACCTGTACGTCTGTAGCCAACTGCTTTGTGACAGCTGTCACATCCATTCAGGGGGCAAAGGTTAGCCACTTCAAGAAAGGCTGCTGGCTCAGCCGAATTGCTCATGTCGGACCGGTGCCTCAAATGAACTCAAAGCTGATCAGTGCCCTAAATCCGTACACCTCTTAGAATAAAGCCTAGGAGCAGTGCCTTGGGACGTGAACGTTATTTCAACCATGGATTCCTGTATAGAACACCGAAAACACGAACAACTAGAGAGAGAATCTATAAACTGGACTTCCTCACAGTAAGCACCCGTGCACCTAAGACTTGACTGACAAGATGGAAGGAAACCGACCTTGAAGGGAGAAGCAAAACCAGAGCCGCCGCTTCTTCACGTGCACGTGGGATACCACGCACGTCACAGCTGTGGAAGTCCCAGCCTGCAGGTCACAGGGCTGCAGAGCCCATGGCGGGGGGAAAGCAGGGGCTGATGAATCCACGGGTGAGATGTCCAAAGAACTCTGGGAGTCGATGAGCCAGGTGCAGGATCCAGACCCAGCCAAACCAGGAAGTGGGCCACCCCCAGGAAAGCTTCCCGCTGCACACCGGGCAGGTGGCCCGGCTCTCCACCCATCCTCCCAGGATCGATTCCACGAGGTTGGGTCACAGCATGAGGGCTTGTCGGGCCTCAACTGCCGACCCCCGGGGAATCCTGGCCCAGCCAAGTGGTAGCTGAGAAGAGGGTAACAGTGCAGACTCTATGAGGAACTCTTCCAACTCAATAACAAAAAGACGGGTGACCCGGTTTTAAAAAATGGACCATGGACCCGAGTAGACACTTCTTCAAAGATTATATATATATGCTTTTGTTGGGTTGAGTTGAATTAAGTGAGTGACCTGGGACAGAGCAGGGCCTCCCTATGTGGCTCCCAGACTGTGAGGGATGCTGAATGTCCCGTCTTTCTTTTATGGAACCGCTGGTGGGTTCAGACAGCCCACCTTTCCGTGTGTGTGTGCGCGTGCGCACTTAACTGCTGTGCCACCAGGGCTCCCGCGGCGCTCACTAGGAATGCAGATGAGAACCACGATGAGCTCCCACTTGGTCCTCACCCGAGTCACTCTTTGAGAAATTGAAGTTGGCAAACATTTGAGGAGGTGGAGAAACCGGTCTCCTTGGGCAGCACTCGTGTGGGGATCAGCTTGGGGGTTGGTCCGAAGGCGAGCCCTCAGGACCTGGTTGCTAGGTGCTGTCCGGGTAGTGTCGGGCCTGCGTGTGTCTTGAAACCCCACTCTTCCAAAGCAGGCACTTGGGCCGCATGAGTTCCCACAGGAACATCCCTCACAGTAGCAGGAAGGGGGAACCACCCGGGTGCCGGGCAGGTGGACGGGGAAGCACGGGAGGGTGTCTGTGCCCACAGTGGTTTAGCCTTCCCCCCATAGGAGAAGCGAATGCCTGACCGGTGCCGGGAGGACATGGGTGGCCGGGAGAACGTTCTGCTGGGTGAAAGAGATCAGAGATAGCAAGAGCAGACAACTGCCCGGAGACACCCCAGTTTCTCAGCGGCTCCCACGGGGTGGGGAAATGAGGTCCTGCCGAAGGTGTGCCAGGTTTCTCTGTTGGGGGAAGGCCAGACTTGTGGAAACGGGGACTCAGGGCTGCCCAGCACGGTGAAGGCAGGTTGTGGCACTGAGCGGTGTATCTTGAAACGATGACTGCGGGGATGTTCTACCTGTCACCACACTTACAAACCCCTCTGTCGCCCTCTCAGCCCCACAGAGGCCCATTGCAACCCAGAGAACCGCTGCACCCACGAAAACTGGCCCGGGTGTGGTGAGGAAGACCCCGGGTGTGGGCAACGGCGATGATGAGGCCGCCGAATTGATGCAGCAGGTAGGTGTCCTTTGTGCCCCTGCTCCCGTTGGCAGCGTGAGCAGGAACAGGCCACTCGCTGCATGGCCCGGGCGGCCTGGCCGGGTTTGCACAGGAGGCCCTGTGGTGGTGCACGGCCCAGCAGCCCTGTGGACAGCTGAACGCAGTGACAGCTGTGTGCATATGTGCGTGTGTGCATGGGTGCTGGCATTCCTTTAGGGACCTGTGTCCATAGGGAATAAAAGCCCATAGACCAGAGCAGTGGTTCTCTACCTTCCTGATGCCGTGACCTGGTCAGACGGTTCCTCCTGTGGTGGTAACCCCCCTCCCCGACCCACCATAGCATTACATTCGTTGCTACTTCATCACTGGGAGTGATTTTGCTACTGTTAGGAATCGGGCAACCCCTGTGAAAGGGTCTTTCGATCCTTAAAGGGGTCACACCCCACAGGTTGAGAACCGCTGGACTGGACAAACCCTGCCCGATGTTTCTGGAATGCTGTCGGGCCTCCGTGGGGTTCCCTTGAGTGTCTCCTGAATTTTAGCTGGGACAGGAGATCAGTGAGTCACAGTCGTAGTGACCCAATGACTGCTGAACCCCGACTGCCATGCTGATCTCCTGCCCGCCTTTCTGCAGTATGGGGACCCTGTGAGACTGCAGGAGGTGGGACTGGAGAGGGAAGCGGTGTGAAAAAGGTGTTGGCTGGTCTGCTTGGTTTCCTGTCGTTCTGTGGGTTCAGGATTAAATATCCCTAATGTTTTTATCAAGAGGTCTCTGGACAAGAACAAGTTCTAGAAATGTCCTCATGAAACATGAGAGTCACTGTGTTTGCTTTTGGATGATTCTCTTGGATTCCAGCTTTTAAGTCACAGAGGCCTTAGTTTAGTGAAGTTGGGATGAAACCTTCTTGCCTATCTAAAAGCCAAGCCCTAAAAGTTCTGGGAGGAGCTACCTCAGTCCGCACAGACCCTCTTGGCACCCAGACCTGGGAATCGAGGCGATTGGGAACACAAGAGCCTGCCCGACAATCACATGTCACTTGAAAAGTTCTCCCAGTTGTGTGTGCCTGTGCCCCAAGGTTCTAGGTGGCTTGAGAGGATCATGGTAACTAGACCTCCATCCTTGTGCTTGGGTGACTTAACATACTCTGGATACTGACCCAGTGGAATGTGAATCTTGGGAGAAGGTGCATAGGCTCCACAGGCCAGCTGCCACCCCACCCCACCTCCTGGGTGGTGGTGGTGGTAGGATTGGAGTCCTGACCTGCTGAATGTGAAGTGGGGCTAATGCTTGGTCATGGTCGTCATTGAGTGGGTCACCATAATTTTTCAGACTATGTGAGACACCTGTCCATAGACGCACCCAGTTTTTAGAGGAGGAAAACAGGAAAAAATTATTCTGAACCAAATAGTACCAGAATACTAAAATATTTGTTATAGCAAAATACAGTAAGATTTAACAGTGCAAACTTAACAGTGGTGTTTAGAACCGGCATCACTTTCATTAACAAGTGAGGGGAGGCATGCTGTGCCAATCCTGTGACCTGACTGACATGGAGACTCCAGGGGACGGGACTTCCCCCAAACACACAGCAGTCCACAGCCTGCAAACAGCAGTGGACAGTCACCGGGCTCATGGGATCAAAACAAATGTTCTGGGGTACCTCACCTTCCGACCCTAAGATGCACCCTCGTTTTCTGCCCACTTGGGCGGGGGAAAGTGCGTCTTATGGTCCAAAAAATACAGTGTGGAGCTGATGCGTGTTTGGTATCCATGGGCAAAAAGAGGACAGCTGTGATCAGTGAGGTCTTTTCTGTGGTCCTGGTCCTGGTCCTGTAAACAGGTTCTAGAGTGCTCTCTTTAGAAATGCTAGACTTTTTCCCTCATGTATGAAAGATGACTAAAATAAGCACTTTCCGAGTGCTTACGCTACGCCCTGTGAGGTGGTGCCTGTGTCTGGGGGAGATACAGGAGCTGCTGCAGGAGGGAGACCCTGGGGGCCTGGCTGCAGGGCCCACCTTGGCCAGCCACTGCGGCGCCAGGAAGGGGACGAGTGCAGGAGGTGTTGTGATTGAGCCAGAGTGAGACACGGGAATCATCGACCACGCGCCTATGTCGGGCGGGCACCGGGCATGGGGAGAAGAGCAGGTTGTGGAAGCTGGCTTTAGGCCCGGAAGGGCATTTGATCTCGCCAGAGAAGATTTCCTTCATAGCAGCCGCTGTCGTTGGAGTCTCAGGACTGGAGTGAACTGGGTTGGGTGGTCAGTGCAGCTGAGCGTGGGTGGCTGGGCTTGGAGGGACGGAGAAGGCTCAGCACGCTGCGGGTGGGTGTCCCCCAGCAGTGCTGTCCCAGGGCCTCCTTTGGTTGGCAGAGGCTGGAGGTTCGCGCCACAGGTGCCCGTCATGCAGCCTGGGAAACGGGTCACGTGCCTGGTGATCAGCTGACATGGGTGGGACTGCATGCGGGTTTAATGCATAATGAAGGATGTCAGTATTCATAGTGAAGGCTGTCTTTGGGTTGCCAAAGCCCTCCCATTATTTAACCTTGACCAGCTTAGCGGATGTTCATTATTTCTTGGTCCTTTCTGACCTTGGTAAAGGTGCGTAGGTCTCAGAGGGAAGTGTCTGATGTAGACACTTGGGCCCGGTGGGCGTGTTAGGCTAAAAACTCATTCATTCTGTGCAAATTACTTGATGTTTTCCTATGCTCGGTGAATCTGCCAAGGACTCCATCTTCATTCTTAAGTCATCCGGAAGAAATTTCCTCTGAATTGATTTCAGTCCAAAATAGTGCTGTTTTGTGGAAATGGGATGTGAGCCACAGTATGCAACCTCTTAGAAGCTGCTGTAACAAATGTAAGAGCAAACCGCCAAGGGTGATTTTTAAAAGCAGACAGCCCAGTTTATCCAAAATTTGGGCATTTCAACATGTTGTCAAGATATGGACATCTGAGTGATTTTGTTTGAAGATGGGTCCTACATCTCTGAGAACTGCGTGTCTCAACACCTAGAACTCTCTCCGGTCACACTGGCTAGATTTCAAGGGTTCAGTAGCCACGCATGGCTGATGGGTCTGGGCTAGCCACTGCGAATCCCAACACTTGCCTTTCACTCAAGAGAAGGTTCTCAGAGTAACATTGATCACCAGTGATGTTAGTAAAGCCCTCATGAGTAGGCAGTTAAGGCACTTCTAGGTGTGAGCCTGGTCTGTCGTGGGTGTGGCCACTCACCTGGGAGTGAAGTGGCAGTAACCACTGAAGGCACTGTCTTTGTGCCCAAGTGTGCGGGCTTGTTGAGAGAAGATTCCAATTTAAGAGTGGGTCTTGAGTGACTGGTTGTGAGTGAAGTTTACTCTCGTCTTTTTCACACCTTATTTCTTAAATGATGCCTTTCAAGAATCCGCTAACTCAGAGAGCAGATCACTTGGTAACGGCTCTTGGCCTGTACAGGGTGGGAACTTAGAAGCCAGAACCTACTTCGACTTTGAGACAGGAACCTGAAAGGGGCTCCCCTGCGCCCCGAAGGTTGGGTACCTGCTTTGCTTCACTTGGTGAATTATAGGCCAGAGGGGTTTTCCTTGGTGTGCAGTGGTGCTCCTGTACGGCTGAGACATGGGCGTCTCCATGGCCGGCCTCCAGGTTCGCACCCCGTGTGAATCTACTTGGACTCCCCTGTGCCGCGCGCAGTCACTCAGGCTGCCAGCCAGGGGCTGACCTGGCCTTTCTTTGCCTCTTGGATGGTGGAGCTCTTGGTCAGCTCTGGCCCTTCTGTATCCTTTTCACCCCCCACTCTGCGCCTAACAGCTGGAGGAAGACATGCAGAGAACAGAATAGTGCGAAGTGGGTGGTTTAGCTTTACCGGCCACCGCGAGGGACAACACTTTTTAAACTTTGAGTTGATTGCTGAAACTGCTACAGGTGTAGCAAGAGATTGTCCAGCGCCTGGTCCCGGAGAACTTTGCTGATGAATTGGTGAGGCGGTGCTTGGTAGAATGGGCTCCCTGCAGTCACGAGAAGGGGTGCTTCCTCCGCTGTGGGGCAAGCCTCCATTCCTTCATGGGATCAGGTGTGGGGAAGCTCCCTCTGCAGTTGTCAGCTTTGGTTGGGGCAGCTCTGCATTCGGCAGGGTGGGCCAGATGAGTGCTCTGATGTTCTGGCTGCTGGCATTCCCTGTTTCTCAAACTCTCCTCCTCCTCTCATCGGGCCTTCAGTTTCCTGGCAGGGCCATTAAGGCTGTCTGCCTCCTTGGCTGGTCAGCACTGTGAGGGTTTATGCTTCGACGTGTGCCTTGTCATTTGCTTTCAGCAAACCCTGGGTTGCAGGTTTGAATGCTCCAGAACGAAGATGGACCTGGACTTGGGTTACAGCTCAGGCACAAAGGATTGTGGGAATTGTTAACTTTCATTGCTCTTGGCTAGGTGTACGTACTCCTGGGAATGGGCACTGTCCTAACTAGACTGCGACTTCTCAGGAACTACTGAGGAGGGGCCCAGGGGGATTCCTTCCTACACAGCCCCATTATGGATCCTAGGGATCCCCGCGCAGGCACAGTGAGCAAGTGTGCTTGCGCCATTCCCTGCCTCTTACCTTTTTTTGAGGGGAGGTGGGGGGGCATCACTGCCCTCAGGTGATGAGAGTAGGAGGCCCAGCCTTTGCCCCTGTGAGCTGGAATTGAACCTCCGTCCCAGTGGGCCGCAGTCCCGCACACAACCACTACGCCACTGGGGCTCAGCCCACCTCTTACCTTTTTGAAGATGCTGGGAGAGAGACTGGCACCAGGAACCGCTCTGCAGATTGCTGCCCTTTGATAGTCGTGGGGTGGGGGGCGGAGAGGAAGAACCAGGGAACTTTTAAGTGTCCAGGGGCTGGAAGTCTTTCCTTCTGCAGACTCCTTTCAGTGAGGTAGCTAGACCAGTCCCTAGTGCAGCCTCAAGTCTCGGTCACCACCCTTGGGGCGGGGCTGTGTGTTCTGCTTCGGTACTTGCCTCAGGCTCCTCTAGTCCCCTCCCCTGTCCCCCACTTCATGCTCATTCACTCCCAGACCCTGAGAAGTTCCTGCTTTGTGGGTGGATGTTTCAGGTTTGGGATGTCCTTTCCTTGAAGTTACTCTTTTTTTTTTTGGTTTTTAGGGCATCACTGCCCTCTGGTGGTGGGAGTAGGCGGCCCAGCCTTTGCTCCTGTGGAGCTGGAATTGAACCTCCATCCCAGTGGGCCGCAGTCCCGTGCACAACTACTGCGCCACCGGGGCTCAGCCCCCTTGAAGTTATTCTTGGAGTCAAGGTTGCTATGAACCAAGTCCATTTTACCTGGGACCGAAGGAACTGGCAAGCAGGAGTTTCTGTGGGTCCTGAGAGTTTGGTCACAGGTCACATCTTCGGGGTGAGAAAGTGTGTCTGAAGCGTTAGAGACGCGTTAACATCCGGTGTCCCCCATCTCGATGCATGCAGGTCAACGTCCTGAAGCTGACCGTTGAAGATCTGGAGAAGGAGAGAGATTTCTACTTTGGGAAGCTGAGGAACATCGAGTTGATCTGCCAGGAGAACGAGGGGGAGAACGACCCCGTGCTGCAGAGGATTGTGGACATCCTCTACGCCACCGATGTATGTGCTGAGCCAAGGTTTCCTTGCCCAAGGGGAGAAGCACCTTAGCCAGCTGGTTTGGGTACCCTTAGTTCGGGCTCCAGGGTAGCTTCAGCTTGGTCCGTCCGAGGTGGCGGCGGGCCCCTGAGAGCTGCAGCCTCTCCTCTGCTCCTGCCATTGGTGCCCACTGGTAGGTGCCTAGGTCACACGCCCCTGGTCTCTTCCCCCCCCCCCCCCCCCCCCATTGCCCAGGGTCCCGTGCTGATTAGCAGGGCTGCCAGGCTAAGGGAGGGAGCTACACGGCCCTGTGACGGCGCCATCTCTGGTGTGAGGGTTCTCAGTGTCAATGAGTTCCTTCCTCCACCCTCCCAGGACCTCGCACCTGGGTGCAGTGCACCGCTGAATCTGCTGCTCTCTGTCCGTCAGGGAGGCCGACTCTCCCCAGAAGGAGAATCTGGCAATTTGATGTGTCCACCACTTATCTTTAGGTTTTGTTGCTCGAGTCACATAAAGCTCTTAAGTTCCTATTAGTGCATTAACACTGTCCTCAAAACCCATCTTGTGAATTTGGGGACAGTAAGACGGATGACTGGGAAGTTGATCATTCATTGACTGTGTATCTAGGGCTTTTTCTGTGTTAGATAATGAAACCAAAGTTGATGAAGGGAAGACAGTCTTGCCAGATAAATTGACTAGTCTGCCTATTACTCTAGTGGAGTTAACAGACGAGCAAAGGCACCCAGAGAGGTTCCCATGGGGGTGGGGTGGTGGTGAAGGAGAAGCCTCTTTGTTGGCTTGAGTCCCTTCCTGCTGTCCGTTCCTATCAGAACCCCTTGGGGCGAGGATGGTGGGTGGGTGGGGGCAGTGAGGGCTCCTCGGGAAATGAGACAAGTTCATGTCTGCTGTGAGGTGGCAACCTGACTTACGGAGAGGAGACAGGAGGGTGCTCCATTTTCCAGGTGATTCCTTGAGGAAGATTTTCATTTTTGAAAACAGCTTTATGAAGTTCTCATTGACATGAATTTCAAACACACCTTTTTTTTTTTCCTTTTTTGATCATTTTATTAGGGGAATCATACAACTCTTATCACAATCCATACACCCACCCATTGTATCAAGCACATTTGTACATTTGTTGCCACCAACATTCTCAAAAAATTTGCTTTCTACGTGAGCCCTTGGTATCAGCTAATTTTTTTCTCCTCCCTCCCAGCTCCTCCTCCCTCATAAACCCTTGATAATTTATAAATTGTTATTTTGTCCTGTCTTACATTGTCCAATGTCTCCTTGCACCCACTTTTCTGTTGTCCTGCCCTCAGAGAGGAGATTATATGTAGATTCTTGTAACCAGTTCCCCCTTTCTACCTCACCCTCCCTCCACCCTCCCGGTAACCCCACTCTCAACACTGGTCTTGATGGGATCTGTCCTGGATTCCCTGTGTTTCCAGTTCTTACTGGATGTACCACTGTACATCCTCTGGTCTAGCCGGATTTGTAAGATAGATGGAATCATGATAATGTGGGAGGGGGGGAGGAAGCATTTAAGAACTAACTAGAGGAAAGTTGTATGTTTCATTATTGCTACACTGCACCCAGACTGGCTCATCTCCTCCCCAAAACCTTTCTATAAGAGTATGTCCAGTTGCCTACAGATGGGCTTTGGGTTTCCACTCCGCACTCCCCTTCATTCACAATGATAGGATTTTTTTGATGCCTGATAAAATCTGATCCTATCAACACTTTGTGATCACACAGGCTGGTGTGCTTCTTCCATGTGGGCTTTGTTGCTTCTGAGCTAGGTGGTCGTTTGTTTACCTTCAGGCCTTTTTAGACACCAGACATTATATCTTTTGCTAGCTGGGCACCATCAGCTTTCTTCACCACATTAGTTTATGTACACATTTGTCTTCAATTGTTTCCGGAAGGTGAGCATCATGGAATGCCAATTTAGCAGAACTAAGTATTGCATCAAGGGAGTACTTGAGTGGAGGCCCAGTGCCTGTCCGTTACCTTAATACTAAACATATAAAGACGTGCACATGGATCTATTTCCTATCCGCGTATAAACTATATTTACATATGTACATACCTGTATTTAGACCTCTATAAATGACCTTTGCCTCCTCGTTCTTTCCTGTTTCCTTTTACTTTCCTCTTGTCCCACTGTCATGCTCAGCCTTCATTTGGGTTACAGTCATTCCTCTCAGTTACATTAGCCTTGATCAAGCCCTACCAGACCTCCTACACCCTCCTCACCACTGATTTCGGGTCACTTGTTCCCGGGTCCCTGGGTTGGGTAACACCCACTTCCTTTCCCTGGTCTCTCCCCCCACCCCCACCCCTGTCGATGTCCTCTCAGAACTGTTGGTCTTTTGGTTGCTCCTCCAGATTGTTTACCCAGCCTACCTTGGTAGATCTGCAGAAGTAAGAACATGCACGAAAACAAAACAGAACAAAAGAAAGCAAAACAACAGTGACACAAAAGAAAAGTCTAAATAGTGCAGGGACTGTTTATTGGCCGTTAGGAGTGTTTTCCAGGTTAGGAGTGTTTTCCAGTCGAGTCTGATGGGGTGCCCCACCCTGGTCCCGAAGTCTATTTTTGGTTCTCCCTGGGGACTTCCTTGCTCTGCTCCCCTGGCTGTTCTGTTGCACGCCCTTAGTGTTTCGCCTCGGTGTGGGGTGTCGGGTTGGGCACAGTTTCCACACTGTTTCTCAACCATCCCTATAGTCAAAACCATCCATCACCCCAAAAGCTTGAGAATGGGTTTGAGCGGGTTAAAGTTTTCGCCCAAGGTAAGATGTAGTTCCACTGCCAAGACATATGATTGTGGTCCCCAAGCCTCGGGGGTGTCAGCCTGCTGTGAACCAGTCCAGTCAAATTGGGACAGGCTCGAGTGTATCCGGTGTGTCTGCACTGGAATGGCAGCAGGAGCGGGCTCTTCCCTGGACTGGGCGGGCAGCATACAGTAACCTGATGGGGACACGGCCACCATCCAGCCAGGCACTTCTTTTTTGAACCTCGGTGCCTCGGTGGACATTTGGTTGCCATGCATCTTAGAGGGAGGCGGGGTGCCGGCAGGACTCCGTAGTTTTTCCTCTTCCGGTGAGTGTTTCTGGGTCACCCACATTTTGCACTGGGGTCCATTCCCCTGTGACCCCGGTGGCCATCCCGGAAGCGCACTGGGTGAAAGACCCTTTGACTTGGATGGGTTTTCTCAGAGGAGGGCGGACCCCCACCCCACTCCATCCCCCCATTGGAAACTAGCCCTGTGTCCCGTGTGGAGTGACCGACCGCCTTGCCCTGCGCTTTTCCCATTGCAGGAAGGCTTTGTGATCCCAGACGAAGGAGGCCCGCAGGAGGAGCAAGAAGAGTATTAACAGGCTGGACCAGCAGAGCACCATCTGAATTCTTCACTCCAAATCATGTGCTTCACTGTAAACTACTCCCTTTTATGATTCTTAGAGGACTCACTGGTTTCTTTTCCTAAGCAAAAAGTACCTCTTCTTAAAGTGCACTTTGCAGAAGTCTCACTCCTTTTTCCATACGTTTGAGTTAGGAGCTTTCTTCCTGGTAGCAGAGCAGTGTTCGCATCTAGTCGGCTCACCCAGAGAGCACAGGTTGACCCAGGGCCCGCGGTGCGCTCGCTC
>PVJH01027594.1:0-28474 GCA_004026705.1 Nesogale talazaci | reverse complement strand
ACTGTCCAGGACACAAAGTCCCAACTCTGTAGGAAAAATGGAAGAACTTTTGTTAAACTTCCCCAAACACATCTTTCCAGTTCTTTTCTCTTCTTCCACTTCCTGCTCCTTATGCCTCCATCCTCTCCTGAGCCCCTGTATTCATTCATTCACTCACTTATTCACTACTGAGTCGCTCACTCATTCATTGATTCACTGCTCCTTCATCAACTCACTGACTTACTCATGGACTCAGCCACGTACTCACTTATTCACTCACACACACAATCAACCCTTGTAGAGCCTCTACTCTGCCAGGCCCTGAAGTCCCTGGTGCAAATGGATATCATGCCTGTCTGCCAACCAAGTGACTGGACACTTCTGCCCACCCAAAGGTATCTCAAAAGAAAGACTTGGTGATGGCATTCCAGAAAACCAGTCACTGAAAAGTGCATGGAGCAAAAGTCTATTATGACACACAACACAACACACAACACACACACGAAGTCATCACGAGTTGGAATTGACTCGATGACGACTATCTTCAGGAAGGTATTTGAGTATGTGGATCTTGACAAATGAAGGCTAACACTGCGAAGAATGGGGGTTCCGGAACATGTCACTGGGCTCATGCAGAACCTGCGTGGGGGCCACGAGGCAGTGGTTGGCACAGAGCGAGGGGACACTGCGGGGTTCAAAGGCAGCGGAGGTGAGCATCAGGCTTGCATCCATTCGCCATCCCGGTCCAGTCGGAGACTGAGAGGCTAGTTCAAGAAGCTGGACTATTTGGTGAAGAAGGTGGTATCCGCTTGGAGGAGGCTGGTTAGCAACCTGGGATGAGCAGATGACACAACTCTGCTTGCTGAACTTGAGGGCGACTTGAAACACTTGCTGGTGAAGGTCACAGACAACAGCCTTCAGGTTGGACGACGACTCAATGTGAAGAAGGCCCAAATCCTCCCAACTGGGCCCTTGGGTAACATCATGATAGACAGAGACGAGGCGGAGGTGCTAGGATTTGGTTTTACTTGAATTCATGCTCGGTGCTCAGGGGATCAGCACTCAAGAAATCAAATGGTCTACTACACCGGACACAAGAAAGTGAGACCGTGGATAAGGAAGGCTCCCAGAATAACGGATGCATTTGAATGAGGGTGTTGGTGATGGATACCGAAAGTGCCACGGACCACTCGAAGAACAAACAAGTCTCTCTTGGAAGAAGTACAACCAAAATGCACCTTAGAAGCAAGAATAACCAGGCTTCCTCTAGC
This sequence comes from Nesogale talazaci, assembly GCA_004026705.1. NCBI lineage: Eukaryota > Metazoa > Chordata > Mammalia > Afrosoricida > Tenrecidae > Nesogale > Nesogale talazaci. The sequence goes on along the minus strand of PVJH01027594.1, from coordinate 27,224 downwards.
TGACTTTGGGCAGGTTCTCACAAGGGACCGGTCCCTGGAGAAAGGATAATGGCAGCTCCAAAGAAGAAGATTGTTGTCACGATGAATGAGCACACTGATTGCAACAACGGGCTCAAACTCAGAGACTGCGGCACTGGGACAATCGGGTCGGGGAGTGTCTCATTCTATTATACATCGGACCAATGTGAGTCAGAACCAACACGAGCACACCTAGTGGCAGTCACCACATCAGGTGGCAAATAATGTAGCAATTTTTACTGGCCGGCCAGCCCTTGAATAAAACATGGAGGCAGACCCCCTGTCACTTTTCTACACCCCCACACCAGTGCCTTCCCACAAGCTGTGTCATATGCTTCCAATCTCTGCCATCCTCCTTGGTCTTCCATAGTCACTCTGCCATGGAACCTCCCCTCTGGGGAACCTCCTGGAGCCCCCGGACACCAGGAGGGAGATATTTGCAAAGCCCTCTGTCCTTGTCATTTGCAGCAGCTTCCTCAAGGCAGGAGTCTGTCTTTATTTGATATTTTATCTCCAGGGGCTTCCTGAGAGCCTCACCAAAGGTTTGATGGAATATGTGAATGAGTGAATGAATGAGTGAGTGAATGAAGGAATGAATGGATGAGTGAAGGAGAGTGTGAAGGAGTGAATGGTGAATGAATGAATGAGTGAAGGAATGAATGAAATGTGAGCAATAGCTCTGCAGCTTTCTCTTGGTCTGGTTCACACTCAGCAAATAATGGTGCTCTTCTGCTCAGTGGACATGTGCCCATGATGGGGTGGTGGTGGTGGGGTGTGTGTGTGTGTGTGTGTGTGTGTGTGTGTCTAACTTCTCATTTCAAGTAAGAGGATGCCAGGGAGAATGCCAACAACTCTCTTGGAGCATTGCATTGGCACATGGAGAGCCATGGTAGGGCCTCAGAGCTGAAGTCCCTGAGGGAGGAAGAGGGAGACAGGTGGAGGAAGGATCCTGGGACAGGAGGGTGTGTCAGAGCCCAGTCAGTCCAGCCACTACCTCCAGTCATCCTCCATGGCCTCTGAAGAGTGCGGAGGTAACCATGGCAACCAGGCTCTGGCACCCCGGAGCAAGATGGAGCTGGGCCCACAGAGAGGCCTGCAGGCCAGGCTGGGGTGTGCTCTGTGTGGGGGGTGGGGTGGGAGGGGTGATTGTTAAGACTCAGATTCCAGGCTCAGAGAGAGAGAGGTTTGAGTCAGCAGGAGGGGAAGAGCCGATGAGAGATGGAGGGGGGCCCAGCAAAGAGAGGGTCCCAGAGAGAGAAACATGTACAGGGAGTGGGCAGGATGGGAGAGGAACAGGACCGGTGAGAGGGTGACGCGGAGAGGATAAGAAGAAGAAGAGCTCAAGGAGTGATGGAAATCAGGCGCGAGAAGACTTGCAGAGAGAAGATGGAGGGAGGGGGTCCGAGGATGGAACTGGCTGAGAAGGGCGGCCAACCCTCCCTCCACCCTCAAAAAAGTTCTGCCCCCCTGCCACGTGGAGGACCCCAGAGAAAACCTCAGGCTGCTCCTGAATGTGTCTCTGGGACCTCCCCACTGCTCTCCCCAGGGAGGTGAGTCGTCCGTGTATCCCCAGGGGCCAGATATCTTGGGGCTGGCCATCAGTGGGGACCCCAAGGAGCTGCAGGAGCAGCAGCAACAGGCCAGGGACAGTGGGGTGGGGGTGGGGGAAGTGGAGAGGGCAGGGGACTGCAGGAGGTTTCTTGGTCTGACCCCCTCCCGGGTGCCCCTATATATGCTTAGCAACTGGCATCTCCACCTCAGTCTGTGTCCCCATTCCACCCCTCCACCCCTCAGTCCCGGCTGGTGACAGTCTGTCGAGAAAGAAAGCTGGCAGCACCCTCCATTCCACCCACCGGCCTGTGGGTGGCATCACTGTGAGTGGCTACGTGAAGAGTCTGAAGAGGAATTTGTGAACTAGTATTGGACTTATGGGCTAATATAGGACTTGTGGACTTGTTCTGGACCGGATAGGAATGTTTTCTTAGTATACAATTATTCTTGGCTATAAAGTATATCAATATAATTTGCTTTCTCTAGTCAACCAAGCCTAGCAACGGGGAAGTGGAAAATGGAACCATTATATCTCCCAGACTTCCTTGCAGCTAGGATATGGATTGTGAGTGGGGTTCTGTGGTTGGATGTGTTCCTGGGAGACCATGTGAGATGGGGAGAGGAGTCAGGGTAGAGACATGTGGGGGCACGAACAACCCCAAGCCTCTGAAGGACAGCTTTGAGCTTCCGGCGCTCCCAGCAACCATCGAGGGACAGTGGCCTGACTGCAGTCTCTCCAGCCCTCCCAACAGTTTGCCAGGCACCAAACTCCCTGAATGAATTTTTTGGCTGCTCCAAGTTGACAGAGTGACTTCCACAGAAACCTTAGGGCCAGGTGCCATGTTCTCATGCTGGGCTCTTCTGAGCCACCCCTCCCGCCAGCTCCTCTCCCTGTGTGCACCTCCTGCAGTCCAGGTAGTGCTCTCTGGCTGCAGGTGTGGGCTGCTGCTGTGAAAGCAATTCTAACTCGGGCAACCCCACGTGATACACAGTGGAATTGCTCCACGGGGCTTTCCTGCTTTCTTTTTGAAAAAGAAATCATTTAATTGGCACACAGTCCACACAGCCTACAATTCAATAGTTCGATCCTACCAAGAAGGGCTGTACAATCATGATTACAACCAAGTTTAGAACATATCCTTTCTTCTACGCATTATCTTTCACTCCCCATTTTCCCTCAACCTCCTCTGCCACATACCCCTCCCCCCAAGAAATCATTAACCCAGTTACTGTCCTTATGGATTTACCTATTCTGGATTTCATACACAGAAAAACATCCTAAACCCAAGACCACATTGAGATGGAAAACAAAATGAAGCAAGCGAACAAACTAAAGATAACAGTGGAAAACAGAGAAAAGTCTCTCTAAAATTAAAGCAGAAGATATTGAAAGCTAGAACAAATTTAAAGGGAGATCAAACAGTCAGGTGTTAAATTTTAATCTCACTTCCTCTGCTTTCACCCCCTTTCTAATGCACTCTGCCCAATAGCAGGGCCAGTCTCAGGCCTGCTTCCATGGCGTTCTCCTGGCCGACATCTTTACCAAAAAGGGTCTCCTGGCCTTGCTGCCACAGAACCATGGGCTGGTGAATTCAAATAGCCAGCCTCTCCGTAGCTGATTGCAAACTACATGGCTGCAGAGAGATCATCTTATCTTTCTAGCACTCAAGACCCAGAAAGTTGAGTACCTCTCCCTCCCCCTGTGAAGACTCAACGCCGGACATTTGTCTATCATCCCCCTTGCCCCGCTGCTGCTTCTGTGCCTTTGCTTCCCTGGAATGAATGAATGGATGGATGGATGAAGCTGGTCAGGACCGGGCGGGGGGGGGGGGGGCAGTCAGGAAACATATAGTGGTTTGTATTGCCAGTGTCTGTTACTCTCACAGCATTTCCCAACAGGAAGAAACCTCTTCACTGGAAACACTCTTCCCAGCATTACCATCCCCTAGAGTCTAGACTGACCTTTCCCGAAGAGTGTTCTGTACCCGTGGTGGGATCAGGATTCTGGCAAAGGGGATTTGTGAAGCAGAGAGAAAGGAGGAGTGAAGCAAAGTCCGACGCCAGCCTTGCTTGCAGGAGTCCTTCTCAGGGGCTGTACTGGCCCAGGAGAAGCATGAAGGCTTAAGTCAGGCCTGCAAAGTACTGTCCGGTACTGTGCTTCACACGGCGTGGATTCTTTAGTTAACACCCTTGTGACTCATGGTGCATATCATGCCCACTTATGTTTTCTGTCTCTGGGGCTTAGGGAAAATTTGTGCTCCTATATTTAGGTCTGTGGAAAATCATCAATCTGAGGAAATGAGCCTCATCCCACCAACTCTGGCACCAGCAAACCCTTGGGACATAAGTTTTCCACTAAGAGTATCAAAATCCACATGATCTCCAAAAAAAAAAATTTTTTTTTTGCATTCAGAATGCTTTCATTACTTCACATTACCATGTGAAAGCACATGGTTTCAACAACAACAAATTCAAAGCAGAAAAGAATTCGATCTTGAAAGGGTTAATGGCAGTATATGGAGGCCAGGTGGTCATTAGGGTCCTGGTCCTTGCCTCAAGCTCTGTGAGGAAACCAGCTGCCTTCTTTCCAGAGTGGGTTAGAGGGCAGAAAGAGAGTTCAGTTTCTGGGATCCGGAGAGCTCCGGGTGCAAACCCCACTGTGGAAGAACCGCCTCCCCATTCTGAGGGTCGGTGTCTTCTCCTGGGACAGGGAAATCCGCCAGCTCCAACTCTGGAGGGCCGGGGAGGCACGAGGAAAGTCGCCGGGCGGACAGTGGGCAGAGAGCAGTTCAGAGGATGTTGGAGTTGTCGGCGGGCAAGACCCGGAGCCACAGCCAGGTCCTGCGTGCTCTGCTCAGGCAGACTGAGACGGTGATACAGGAGAGCGGGTGGGCCTGAGGGACACCCCAAATTCCAGTCGTGCCTGTGGGGCTCTTGGGTTTCAATACACAACGGCGCCGCAGAGCCGCCTTGCTACTTGACAGTAACTCCGGTAATGGAAGGACTAGAAGGGTCTCCAATGTCGATTTCCTGCTCCCGATGCGTCCGGGGGCGTAAAGGGGTGCGCCAGACCCGGGTCTGCGGGGCGGGAGTGCACGGCCTGATGCCGAGGGGATCCCAGCAAGAGCCAAGACCCCTGGGTGGCAGGGGGGAGGCATCTTAGCATCTTGCACGGCTCCACAGCAACCCGGAGTCGGGCGGGGTGGGTGTGGGGGGAAGAGCGCCTGGTTTTATGGGCTTCCGCTTAGCGGAGGGGCTTTCATTACAAGGGGAAGGTTTGTGGGAACCTCCGTCCTGCTAAATCTATCACGCCTTCCCAGCAGCGCATGCTCCCTTGCTCTCTCTCTCCGTTCCAGCAATTCTCATGACAGCGCAAGTTTTTCGTGTCCCACAAGTCATTGAGCCTGTCTCACTGTCCCACTGTGACCTGACACTGGGTTTCCCCTGCTGTCAACCTCTCGGGCAGGAGACTCCTTCCTCAGGAGGTTTGGCTGGAGGTTGCCTAGCAACGCTTTGCTTTTTCAGATAGACTGTGGCTACTGTTACTGCCACGGAGTCAATGCTAGCTGCTAGTGAATCCCCGTGGATTTCCAAGACTGTATTTATGGAAGGAGAAAGCCTAGTGGTTTGGACGCTTGGCCACAGCACCGTTGTCACAAAAAAAAAAAAAAAAAACCAAAAAAACCCAAAACCCACTGTCCTGGAGTTCATTCAGATTCAAGTCACCCTTAGGAGAGAGTAGAACTGATCCGCTGGATTTCTGAGGCTGTTGATCTTTACGGGGCTAACACAGCTGTCGTTTTCTCCCACAGAGCTACTGGTGGCTTTGAACTGCTGATCTTGTGTTTAACCATTCTAGAGGGGACTCACCAGGCCCCAGGGCTCAGTAGACCTTACACACCCCTTTTCTAGACACTGAGAAACCAGAAGATCTGTAGGACGGGTTTCACTGGCCTATGTGCTTTGCGGTGGTGCACCACCTTGCAGCCCCTCCCAGGTCAGCCTATGTGATCGATCGCATTTCTGCAATGGGGCAAACTGGGGCTCGGAGCTAGCTGCCCAGGACAGCTCAGCCCTGGACCCCTGCCTTGGGAGGGCTCCGATGGAGCCCTGGCTCTCCCCAAGGGCGTGATTGCTGCCAGCACACGTCCATCCGCAGGCCCTCCTGGCTTTCTGGGGCAGTGGGAGGCCAGGTGGTTTCAGATCACATGTTCTTTTAGAGACCAAAACCCAGAGCTGAGGTCTCACGGGCCGGGCTCCCTCCCTCTCTTTGCTCACCATCCTTGCCCACCTCATGAGGGCAGAATGGCTGCGGCTGCTCCAGGTACACCCTCCCCAAACAACACTGCCCACGGCACTGAAGGAGGTGGGCCTCTGTGCGAAAACACCTCCACTGACCCGCCCTTGCACCCCAGCCAAAAGTGTCCACCTAGCCATGCCTAGACCGGTCCGTACCGAGGGCCAAGGGTCCATACCTCAGATGGCTTCCTCCAATCACATTTGACTCCAAGACCTGGAGTAGGGCCTGGCCTCCCCGAAGTCCACGATGTCCTGACCCCTGCCCACAGGCAGGGCTGGCTGGACCAGGGAGAGGCACCCTGGTGAGGCAGTTGCCTTAGGCATTGGGGTGCGAAGCCCAAGATCACCAGCAGGCAGGTGAGGCTGTCTACTCCTGGAAAAACTGACAGGCTCATAAACCCCAGGAGTGGTTCTGCTCTGTCCTGCAGGGTCACTGTGAGCCAGTCTCGGCAGGGAGTTTGGTCTGGATTTGTACTTCTTTTAAAGAGCCTGGTGGTACAGGGGTCAGGATGCTCAGCCGCAAACCACAAGGCTGGTCACGTGAACCCATCCTTCACACTTAGGGAGAAGATGCAGCAGTCTGCCTCGGAGAAGACTTACAGCCTTGGAAACCCCACTCTGTCCGACAGAGTCGTTAGGCATCAGAATTCACTTGGTGGCAGTGGGGTAGCCCCGAGACTGGTGGTGTAAACCATTAACCACTTCTTGGGAGGGGGGCGAGGCTGTCTGCTTCCGTAAAGAGGGTCTCGAACACCCCACGGAGCAACCGGACTGCCCTCTTGGGTGGCTGTGGGTTGGGATCCACTCCACAGCAACGGGCATGGGCTTCTGATTTGGTGGCAGGAAGAAGGTGCATGTGGGCATCACATGGATGCTTCCTGCTCTGTCAACATGGGGTCTCCAGGCAAGGGAGTTGACTAGGCAGCAGGAGTTTGATGACTTGGTTGGGAGGACACATGCTAGGGTTACCCACCCTGGCCTCTGGTGCCTGGGTCAGACCTCGGACCAGTTCTGGCCACTGAGTCATGAGCTGCCAGGTCATTTCACTGCCCTCTCTGCTGGCAAGCATCCAGAGGGTGGCTGCTCTGCTGTCTTGGATCCCTTCATGGTTTTGGGGGAACCAGCTTCCTCCTGAGCTCTAAGGGGCACACGACACGACATGCCCCAGACCTGGAACTCACTGAGGACTCTTTCCTTTTGCAGGCAACTTCACCCATCCTGGCTGATTTCAGAGGACACAACTGTTGGAGAGATGGCCCTGCAGGGACAGCACAGGTGTCCATCACAAAGGACTTTGGGCTCCCTTCTCCAGGGCAGGCCCAGGAGCCTACATTGACCCAAGCATTCCTCTTCACCATAAAGCTCAAGAACCATTGGAGATTCAGCCTGGGCTCCACCAGCAAGAGGCTGTGAGTGAAAGAAGCAAGAAGCCTGGCCTCTGGGACACCCTGTACGTGGGGAGAGTCATCATGTGAAGCCCCAACTGTGGCAGGCCTCCCTGGACCCACTCACTGAAACTCCCAGCTCCATGCCCAGTCCTGCTAAGTTGTCAGTAAACATTAGCTATTAATGTCCATACTTGCATTTATATATTTTTTCTTACTGCATTCCTCTCCCCTCCCCTACCACCGCATTCCTCTTCCCTACCCCCAACTGTGATGGAGACAGATGCCTCTGTTCTCTCCACCTGAATTGTTTAGACCAAATTAAAGGATCACATAAGAGATATTACTTTGCAAATACAAGTCTCAGCCCAGAGAGACGTCATGACTAGTAGACCAGTACCCTTGGGAGGACGGGGAACTGGCTTGGACCCTGGTCTTCTGCCTGCTTGGCTGGGGAAAACCTGGGGGTGGGGGTGGGAGGGGTGGTGATGGCCCGTTGTCCTTGGCCTTCTGGCCTCGTCTTCCAGGTGGAGTCTCAGCTGCACTAGTCACCTCTGAGTGGGGTCACTTGGTAGCAGGAAGTGTGTAATTCCTGGTGTGTGGTGTGTGGTGTGTGTGTGTGTGTGTGACTGGTACCTGCCCGGTCTCGGGAAAGGAGCAAAGGACAATGGTCCAGGTTGCTGGGGGCAGGCCAGGCTGGTGTATAGAGAACCCCAAGTGATGCCCATGTCCTGGGTAAAGTCGAGGGGGTTTCTTTTGGGTTCTTCTCGTTGGACTCCTAACTGCATCTTCCAGAAGGAAGAGGCCAGGAGTGGAGAGAGCTGTAGCCAGTCAGCAAAGAGACCAGACGAATGCTCCATTCCTTCGTGCCTACATTCTTCATTCATTCATTCATTCCATTCCCTTCAGCAGGCCTTTGCTGGTGTGGTTTGCAATTGGCTACTGGTCCCTTGAAAAGCAACAGTGTTGCTTAGAGGACTAAGATGCGCCTGACCCAAGCCATGGCACTTGCCCTTGTGTCCTCTGCATGGGGAAATTGGACGTGGAATAAGGAAGACTGAAGAAGAATAGGTGCATTGGGACTGTGGTGCTGGAGAGTACCACGGACTGCCAAAAGGACAAACTGTTCTGTCTGGGGCAGACTTAGGACGTGTTGGACGTGCTGTCGGGAGAGACTCAGCCCTGCTCCTCAGCTCGGTCCAGCAGAGGGGCAGCGGAAGAGAGGAAGGCCCTCAAGGAGATGGATTGACTCTGTGGCTGCGACGATGGTGATGGTCTCAGGCCCAGGACCGATGGAGAGGACAACACAGCGCGGGCCTTGTTGCGTTCTGTTGTGCAGAAGGTTAAAGGCAGCTAGCAACAATGCAACTGCTGGGTGCCTGTGAGCTCCAGCCCACCCATCACACAGCACCGGAAAGGCCTGGCTCTCTGCTCCGGGCCCAGTCCCACTCTGTCATCCATGGGGCTTGTCCTCTGGATACTATTAGGAAGGGGGCCAGACAGAGGCCCTGCCCACACGGAGTTCACAGGCTAGGGAGGAAGACTTGCACCAGGCAAGCAAGCCGAGAGAGATGCAATACTGTGTCTAAGGTGATGGGGTCTCAGTAAGCCAGGAGGGCAAGGGATGAGAGGGGGAAGGAGGGTCTCCAGGAAGGGGGTCTCTGAGGGAACAGCAGTCCTGGACAAGGACGCCAAGTCCCTGGAGCCTGAGGACAGGTGCTCAGTGGGCCTGAGAGTCAACCACTAGCCAGCGGGATGGGAGAGGCCAGGCAGAGGCCTCAGGGTTGTGCTGGTTCCCTGTGGGCTCATACCCCCAAGCCCTTGTGAGAAGACAGGAAACTTCCCGAATGCAGTGTCAGGATCGTGTCTGACCTCATCACCATGGTCAGTCCCGTTATACCAGGGGAACACTGAGGGCTGTGTGGTAAGTCTTTTGCCCACTAGCAACGGGTAGAACCAGTCTGTGAGTAGAACCTGGGGTCAGTGCCAGGACAGCCTGAAGGTCCAGCAGACCCACACCCAACTCTTGGCCCTGTCATTTGTCCGCGTGGCCTTAATAAATGGCCTGCCCTGCTTCTGTTCCCCAGACAGGAAGTGTGGCAGGCACCCACCCTGGTGTCCACACCTGAAGAGACCCTCTCCCCTGCACCACTGGCAGCACCTCCATGCAGCACATGGCAGGGCTGGGACGCGGCTTCTGGGAATCAAGGACCAAGACCCAGGGTTTGCATTTGGCAAGCAGACTATGGCATCTTCTCCGAGTCCAGCCTTGTGGAGACCATGGCTGGGTAGGAGCAGATCCATGTGAGACGCTGCAGATGGCCTCTGGTGCTCCCCTAGCCCCTGAACCCACTCGCCAGTGAGTCCATTGATGGTCTGTACCAGACCCTAGAGCAGAGACCTGGCTAAGCCCAGATTCCAGAGCCCCAGAAATTACAGTATCATAAACACGCACCATTTTTAAGCTGGGAAACCTTGGGGTGACCCTTCAAAAGAAAATGAAACCGGGGACAGGACAAGGACGCTTCAAGAAGACTACCAGAAAAACGCATTCTCTTTCCATTCCGTTTTCTCACGAGTCTGTGGAAGTTCTCCTGTGGCTGGGGCGGAGTCCCGGGTCAGTACAAATGGTCACCAGACCATGCTGCTGACCCAACGCTGGCAGTGATAGTCCTCTCTGGGGTGCCTTGGAACAAAAGTCTGGTGATTGGCCATGGAAAATCCTGGGACTCATGGCTGGGCTCGGACAGCTCTGAAGAGCCACTGCGAGTTGAAATTGACTGCCTGGCCACTGGTGAAATGGTTGTCCACTGGCTGTGAACACTCTGGTGGCACGATGTGTTAAGTGTTGAACTGCAAACCACCAGGTCAGCAGTTCAAGTCCACCAGCCACTCCACAGCAGAAAGGCGAGGCTCTCTGCTGTGTCGTAAAGACATAGAGTCTCAGAAATCCTAAATTGGGTTTCTGTGCTTGTGAATAGACCGGATGGCCGGGGGTGGGGCTTGGGTGAACTGTGAGAAAGTTTGTTCACCACCAAGAGTTGATGGGGGATAGGGGAGTAGGGCGGCTCATCCACAGTACCGCAGAGAATCACCGAGGGAGCGCAGAGCGAGGTCAGCGACCGGCTGTGCTTCTCGCTGTCACTATTTTGTTCTCTCAGAAACAGGGTGAGAATCTCCACTTTGTGGGCCTCTAAGCTGGACCAGGAAGCCCGGGCTGGGTCACCCACGCTGAGGACTGTTCCCTCCCGGATGGATGTGCCTAGTGAAGTCTCCCCAGCTTCACTCTCAGAGCAGATGGGAGGGTGCACCTCACCCCCACCACCTTAAGAAGTTCCTGGAGGAGGAGGAGGGGTGCAGTTCATAAACCCCCCAGCTCCAGAGCCCTGGGCAAGAGGGCAGGGGCAGGGCCAGGGCCCTCAGACACTCATCGCCGGGCTCAGCCAAAGCCTCTGCTTTAGGGGGGGTGTTGGGGGGCATCTCTCCAGGTCTAAGGTGTCCACAGTCCATCCTGTTTTCTTGAAGCCAGTGGGATCGCTGGTGTAGCTCTCCACATGGCTCTCACCCGAACACACACACACACACACACACACACACACACACACACACACCAGCCATGAGTCATCAGCTGCATAAAGCTTGATGACCAATTCTGTTGAGAAGAGGAGCCAGCCCCTGGGCTGATCCCCTGCCCGAGGAGGCTGGGACCTGACAAGCTACAGCAGGCCCCGTCTCTCCTGTGGGCCCTACAACAGGCACCCCCAGCAAGGTCGTCAATGTATCTCTCTCTCTCTCTCTCTCTCTCTCTCTCTCTCTCTCTCATGCTCTCCTTGTTTTTCCTCCCCAGCATGCCTGTGGTCGCTTCTTAAACTCACTCCCACCCTCTCTTCTTTCTCCTTCTCCTCCTCCCTCCCGTCCCCATCATCTTATTGCTTCACCACGCTCCCTGCCCCTGGGTTTCAGAGAACTTGCTTCTGTACCCCACCCCTGCCCCCAAAAATCCACCTATTCTCCTGTCTTTGGGTCTCTGAGGTCCCTCGAGCCCACGTCTCAGCTCACTGCCATCTCCACAAGTCCTGGTTGAAGTGCCACGTCCCCTCTGAAGCCCATCCTCATGACCATGTCAGCCTTCCCTTCTCCCCACCCAGCCGACAGCTCCCCCTCCAACTCCAGGGAGACTCTCTCTCCTCCTTCCTTCAGACACAATGCAGGTCTATCTCTTCCAGGTGAGGTGTGGGCAGCCCCTTGGCTAGCCCACCACACACATCCCTAGCATCAGTGTCCACCCAGCCCCAGCAACAGCCCCAGAAGTGTGGGTAGAAGGAGACAGGTATTGAGGTGCTTTGCTGAGCAGCCCCTGTGTGTAGACATCATGCCACAGGTGCTGCACACCCCCAGCTCCTTGGGGAGGCAGGACCATGGCCAGTGTGGAATTCCAAGATGGACGGGCAGTTGGTGCTTAGTCTGGGTTCTGTACCTTGGACTCAGGAGTCCTGGAAAGGCATCCAGAAGGACTCTGGGCCTCACCCGGAACTGAGGACTTGTCTAAACTAAGAGAGACAGAGGGCTGTTGTGGATCAAAGGAGCAGACCCCAAGATGAGGGGTCAGGCGGGCTGGCTGGACAGTTGGATAGATGGGCGGGAAGGAGGAATGAGTGGCTGGTTGAATGGGTGCTGGGTACATGAATGGGTGGGTGAATAGATGGACTCAAAAAAGCATGAATGGATGGGGGTGGGGTGGGGAGGATGTGAATGAGCTGTGTGGCCAACTGCAGGGGTGGGGCAGCCCCCCTGGAGCAGGAGGCCGGAAGTCTCCTTCCTTGGCCCTTTGAACTGCCCCTTCCCCCAGCCAGAGGCCAGATGCTCTGGTCTCAGCTCCTTCTGTCCCAGGCTTCTGCAGGAGATATGGTTATTTATAGCTGATAGCAGGCCTGCCCCCACCCCCCATCCACGGGCAAAGAGCAGACCCTTGTCTCTGTCCCCATGGTTCCTCCAGCTCTTCTGCCTCTGGTGGGGCGGTAGCAGCCGGGTCCTAGAGAGGCCTCCAGCTGCCTATCTCTGCTTCTTGTCTTCCTCCTGGATGTGTTTCCCTGCTGAGGGGACAAGGGCAGGCCGGCAGACCCTCAGGGAGTGGGTGGCAGTGGGTAGTGGGCTCTAGGTCTCTGACAGCCCCAAACCTGCCTGAACTGGCAACATGCTGAGGACAGACATGTTGTGGGACACCCCAGTGAGAGGTGCCCAGCCATGGAGCACCCAGAGAGGAAGCATGCCAGTGTGGATGTCCCTAGATGGGGGTGTCCAGATGTGGGGAGTCCAGGTGTGGGGTGGCTAGATGGAGCTCTCAGATATGAAGTGTGCAGATGTGGGGTGCCCAGGTATATGGTGTCCAGAGACGATGGAACTTTCAGGTGTGGGGTGTTCCAGACAAGGTGCACTCAGATGTGGAGTGCCCAGGTGTGAGGCCCGGATGGATGACCGGCAGGTCTCAGGATGTGTCCCTGGGTGAGCGCAGCCTCCTTCCACTTGGACTTTCTGGCTGTGAACTAGGGGTGGGGGGAGGGGGCATGGACCCCATAGCACCCCTGGGACAAGGTTAGGAGACAGGGCTCCATCTAGAAGCTCCTGGAGCTCCAAGGAGGGGGAAGAGTGAGGGAGGGGCCTGCTCATTGCCAGCGGGCTTGAGAGCAGGGTTTCGGGACAGCCGGACCTTGACCTGCTGAGCTCAGGTCTGCACCCTCCCTGGTCCTGAGCATCGCCTGGGAATGGGAGCCTCTGGCATCCTGCCTTCAGCTTCCAGGAAAGACCCTGGCTCCAGGCTCGCTCCCCTGCCCCCAGTCCTCACCACCCGCCCCCTGCACAGGGCAGGGCTTGAGGGCAGCTCCCTCCCAGAGGCAGCCTGCAGCTCCTGTGCAGCAAGTCAGGGAGCACCTGGAGAGCCTGCTTCTATGGAGCTGGTTCAGAGAGTGATGCTGACAGCCCCTTGGGGGCACACACCCTGCTCTGCCCCCTGCGATTTCATAAAGGAGCTGAGGGGACAGCAGGGTGACCTCAAACCACAGAGGCGCAGCCCAGTGGTCTCTAGGCCACAGAGACCTCTCTGGGTGCCTCTGGGACATGTGACCCCCCATGGTCCTTCATTCCCTCAGCCAAGGCTTGCAAGCCTCTGCTTTGGGCGTCCCTGGGCGGTGCACATGAGACCCTCTACTCCCTGCAAGGCTGGTGGTTCAAATCTATCCAGGGGCATCTTGGGAAACAGACCCGGAAATGGCCTCTGAAAGGTCACTCTCAGCCTGGACAGTTCTCCCGGGCAGGGCAGTTACACTCCGAGACACCTGGGGTCACCCCGAGTCTGAATGAATTTGAGGACAATGGCTGCTGGCATGCAGGCATGAAGAGAAGGGATCTCAAATCGTGCCTGCCTGTGTGGCCCCGGAGACAGAAACAAGCAGGCCGGGCACAGTCATCATCACTGTTTCTGACCGAGCACAGCCCGGGGCCTGAAATCGCCCAGGGCACGTGTTGGTGGGGCCTCTCGCTGAATAGGAGCTCAGGACAGGGCCGTAAACCAGGGGAGGCTGTTTCAGGGGGAGAGAAACAACCAAACTCAATGTGTCCCACGCTAGACTGCATGCTGCCGGAATTCCTTCCTCCTCCAGGGACTCATCCATAATCCTGGACTCCCCTTGACTCCTCCCATGTCAGCCCCCAGCCCAGTCACTGCTGAGGCTGCTGATTCTGCCTCTGAACCCACTCTGGTATCTTGCTGCCCACACCCGCACCTGAGTTATTTCTGCAGTCTCCTCTCCCTCTCCTGGCTCCCAGGCATAGTGGGAACACCTACCGGGAGTTTCCCCGCCACATGGCCCCCCGTGGTTCCGAATTGCCCACACAAACCAGACCACAGCTTCCTCGGGCCTTAGGGACAATGTGGCCTCCCAGACCACTTACCCAAGTGACTCTTCACTGGGTGGCACTGCCCCCGGGGAAGCCAGTGTGCACGGATGCAAATACAAGACTTGGTGGGCAGCACCGCCCAGGGGAGGCGGGGGGAAGGGAAACAGTCCTGCCTGCCTGGTGGAGAACTGCCCCACAATCCACCGGACTCGGAAGGGCATGGCGGGCATTCGTGTGCAGGGAGAGACTGATCAAGGCGACAGGATTCCAGGTGTTAGCTCTGCCTCTCATGCTCCCGTGAGGTACTTCTGCCCGCCCTGTTGTCACACACACGGAGTCTCCCGAGACGCCACGGAGTTGCAGGACGGGAGCAGGCCGTGTGCAATTGTACTCGGGACATGCCAAGAATCGCTCCCTGTTGCAGGGAAACGCAGGTGACGGTGGCACCGTGGGGTGCTGGGGTCCCTGCCCAGGACCCATGCCTGTCTGCCCCTGCAGTGGCCATCTTTCCCGTGGTTCTGCAGAGACAGTGAACTCCTGACCGCCACAGCGAGCATTCTGAGCAGCTGGGCCCGGGCCACGTGCAGACCAGGGTGCAGCTCACACAGCATTCTTGCTGTGTCTTCACGTGGGCATCGTAAGGACTTGACGAACGTTTGTGAGGAGGTTGTGGTCTCTGTGGAGTTTCTTCCTGAGCATTCAAAGGCGACCGTATACCCTTTCCACAGGAGGCAGGGGCCTGAGGAGGCTGAGCGTCAGAGGCATCCGTGGTGTGGGACGCTGGCCGGGTGGGGAGAAGCTTCCAGATGATCGGGAGGGGGTCTACCTTTGTGCCCCAGGGCCACTCTGATAGAAGCACCACAAGGGGGTGACTTTACAGAACGGAGCTTCATCTTCTCCCTATTCTGGAGACTGAGGTGTGCATGGTGTCTTGGCTGGCTGGGTGGACAGCTTTCCTGGTTTCCCAGGCTGGTAGGTGACCTCCACATGGCAACTGTTCTCCCCTGTGTGCCTATCTCTGTGGTCAGGTGCTCTTGTATGAACACAGAAGTGGGGACATTTAGGACTTTGATGTGTGGAATCCAAGTGACAGGATTCCATCCCTAAACAGGATCCTCTACAGCTGCCTTGCACGAAAGAGAACAGATGTCAGGATTCCAACGTATATTTGCAGTGAGCGCAATTCAATGCACACGTGACCAATGAAGGGATGAATGAACGGAGGCAGGCTGTTGAAGAAGGTCCCTCGTGTCATCACAGGCAAGTGACCTCTTGCTTGGTCTGGCTCTGTATGTTTCCAGATCCAGAATGTTCTGTAAGGCCATGTAGGCCCAGGGTTTCCTTGTTGGCTTCTGATTGGACCACGATATCGCTCAGGGGAGCTTGAGTCTTGTCTTTGGACTGCTGACTTCACACCAGCTAGAGACAAATGTCTGGCCGCCATGGAAGCAGAGAAGCAGAACTGACAGCCCAACTCCCAAAGTCATGGAGACAGCCCAGAGTATAAGGGAGGGCTCCCCGGAGGCTTGACCAGCAGGGAGAAGAGAGAGGGGAGTGGGGCGGGGGGCACGCTCCTCTCTGCTGGGAATGCAGCTTGTTCTGTTTGCCTAGTCTCATTTCTTCGCACATGTTTTCTCTGGTAAGTGATGCCCTCAAGACTTCCAATCCCCCAATCCCAACAGTGGGAACCCTCTGTGCTGTCTACTCTTCTTAACCTAACGGGGCGGGTGGCATCATTTATCATCAGGTGTGACGCCCCCTTTTAGACACTCTTTGCTGAATAGTCAGCCACCCTCACCCAACATCCTCCCTGCTCCCTCCCAAACCTAGACCACAGTGGGTCTGTTTTGCAGTAATCTATGCTGGGGGGGCCCTCTATGGTGGGGGGCTGGAGCAAAAGGGGGGCGCAGAGTTATGGTGCTGGCTGGGAGTCTCGGGCCTATCAGAAGAACAGAGAAACCAGTCTGGGAAGAAGAGCAGCCAGAAGGGACTGAAAGGAGCATGGGGAGACCGTTGTGTCTCAGGGACTAGGAACATGTCCTGGGGAAGAACTGGTCCCTGGAGAAGGACATCCTGATGGGGGGGGGGGTGTGTTGGAGGGAGGGGGTAAAGGTCCAGACAGTGGCAGCAGCTCTTGATCAGATAGCAGCTCTGTAAGCATTCAATCAGGTGGGTACTTGTTGAAACTCAAGGTCAGCAGTTGGAAACCACCTGCCTCTGCAAGGGGGAAAGACGAGGCTTGGAACCCCCGGGGGTCTTCTCCCTGTCCAATAATGCCGCTATGAGTCAGCATCACTTGGTGGCCGTGTTTTGGGCTTCCTTTGTGTGTTTGCTTGTGTTCTGAAGCATTACGTCTGTGTGGGGCAAGGACTGGAGGGTCAGAGGGAGTCGTCATAGCTGGATTTCCTAGGAAGCCATAAAGAGTTTCAGTCTCAGAAGTCCACAGGGGTCAGTCCTGTCCTGCCCTATGCGGTCACTATGAGGTGGGGAGTTTAGAGTTTCTTGTGGTGTGTGCAGTGGGGGTCTGAGGCCCATCGTCCCAGAACCCCCCAGGGGCAGGCTTCCTGAGACACACACACTTCAGAGGAGAACGGCCCACCCCTGAGGTGTGAGCCAGGACCCCAGCCCCTCCTTTCTTTTGCAGACCGCGCAGCCAAGCTGCATGTGCACCAGGCTTTCCTCCACAGGTCTGGCGTGTGCCACGGAGCGAGGGGACACATCTGGTTTCTGCATCTGGGGACCCCATACCCTCAGGCTGAGGAAAGGAAGAGGCTGGGGGCAGCGGGTGGGGGCAGGCTTGTAAACTCTTTTAGCACCTCCAGTTCAGCCTTGTGGCTGACCAGCTAGGAGTTTGGGATTCAGGGACTGGCCAGGATCAAGGTCAAGTCTCTGGTGCCCACCTCTCATGTCCCCTACCCTTTCACTCCGCCCACCCCCTGCCTGGGGTCTGCTGCTGCTCTGAGCTCATCGCCTGAAGTGGGGCTGGTGACCCCCCAACCCCAAAGGGGGCAGCCTGTGGGGCAGTCCTGATAGGAGAAGCAGACGGGCTGCCTCTGGGGAGGGGAGGTGTTGAGTGCGGCAGGTGGGGGACGTGGCCAGCAGAGCTGATGACATGAGCAGACCCTGAGGACTCAGCTCTTGTTCTGGAGTGGGCTGTAAGATGAAGCCAAAGTTCTCACTGCCGTCGAGTCTGCTCGGACTCATGGCGATCCCAGAGCTCAGGGCAGTGCTGACCCTGGGTTCTCTCTATAGGAGGAGGAAGCTCGTCCTTTCCCCCAGAGCACAGGGCAGTGCCGACCCTGGGCTCTCTCTATAGAAGGAGGAAGCTCGTCCTTCCCCCAAGGAGTTATGGGTGGTTTTGAACTGCTGAGGCTGTGGTTAGCTGCCCAACATGTGCCCAGGACACCACCAGAGCTCGCAGTGGGGGTGGGAGGGTATCACACCATGCTCCCTGCCCCTCCCCTGGGAGGCTGGGGCTCTGGGCACGCAAGACAGAGTCATAGTCTTGGTCACAGGATGGGACTGTCATTTGGCGAGGATGACCAGCCCCTCCAGGGTCCCCTCCACACTGGGCTCAGCCTTTATATCAACCCTCTGAGGAGGATACCCAGGGTACCATGAGGGCCCCAGATGGACCCAGAGGCCTGAGGTCACATGCCCCTCACTCAGGCAGAGGGGCCCATGGTCCAGCTGCTCCCTCACTTCAACGGCCATACATGTCCCCCTTCTGTGTGTGTGGCATCTTTGGAGGTGCTGCCCGGATGCAGGTTCCCAGGCCCCTCTCTGACCCATGGAGGCCCTGGGAGCTGTGTGGTGGGCAACACACCAGGTGGCAGCTGGGCTCAGGTGTGTGGGAAACAGCAGAGAGCTCGGAGGTACCTGAGAACAGCTCTGATATGTGACTTGTGAAGTGTGTGAGCAATGTGAGTGTGAGCATGTGGGAGTGTGTGTGTGTAAAGAGTATGAGTGTGTGCAAATCTAAGCAATGTGTGTGAGCATCTGCAGGTCTGTGCAAGCCTGTGTGAACATGTGTGAGTATGTGAATATAAAGAATGTGTGTGTGAGCATGAATGCAGTGTGAGAGTGTGTGTGTGAGCATGTGATTGTAAACATGTGTGGTTGTGAGTGTGTATGCCTGTGTAAGTGTAAGTGTGGAGTATGTGTGTGACTGAGCACATGTGTGAGTGTGTGTATGGGTGTGATTGTGTGGGCATAATCGTGTGGTGTGAGTGTGAGTTATGTATGAGTGTGGGTGTAACAGTGTGTATGCTGGTGAGAACATGAGTGGGTGTGAGTGTAAAGAATGGTGTGAGTATGAATACAGTGAATGTTTGTGGGAGCATGTGTGAGTGTGTGTAAGTGTGGAGTATGTTTGTACTGAGTGCATGGGTGTGGGTGTGGGTGTATAAGCATGTGTGAGTGTGAGGTGTGTGTGACTGTGAGCACGTGTGACTGTGGGTATGAGAGTGTGTGTGTGTGTGTGTGTGTGACATCTGTGCCAGAAGAGTATCTCAGAGGGGGGATAGGAAGTTGCTGGGGTACTTGTGGGGGCCGTTATCCCCACCCCCATTTCTGCACCCTTTTGTCAGACCGCCTGGGCCCAGCAGGAGGTCAAAGGTCGTGTCCACAGGGCCCTGATAGGTGGAGCTCCTAGGGTCCAGTTAATCAATAGGGGTCTGTCAGCCCCTGGGGTGAGGCCTGGTGGCAGATGGACACCCCTAGACCGCTCCCTGGGGCAAGCAAGAGCTGCTCTTGACCCCTCCCCATCCCTGCCTGTCCACTGCCCATGATTCCCTGCTGGTCTTCTCTCACGGCCAGGGACCAGATCCCAGCACAGTCACAGCCAAAGCCAGACAGATGACTCCCCCAGCCAGAGAGCACCAGGACCAGGCCTGGATGTGCAGGGCGGCTGGTAGCTGGCTGGTTAGGCCTAGGACTAGGGGCCCACCCATGACTGCATGGCTAACTTGCTGGGTCATGTGCCCTGGCCGGGGACTGCATCCAGGGCTGGGGTGCAGGTGGGTGGTAGACGGGCACTGTGGGGCAGCCGGCCCTCTAGGGGACCTTCCATGATTGACCCAGGATCATGCATCAGTCCAAAAGGCCTGGTGGGGCAGCTGGTTCAGTGCTGACTGCTCACAGAAAGTCGTCCTGCAGGACAAAGTGCAGCTGGTTCTTCCTATAGATACGTCCAGCCTCAGGAGCCCTTTATTGAGTCTCTGGGAGTCAGAATCAACTAGACAGCAATGGGTTTGATTTGTGGGGGGACAGGAGGGCATTTGTGACACAGCTTCCAGGTGGCAGAACTAGGTTGCAAGCAGAATCTGGGGGCCCCAAGAGTCCCTGTTTTCACAGCCCAGCTATTTAGAGTACCTTTAGCTGCCAGCCTTTTGGTTGGAGAAACAGCTCATGCCTAGCGATGAGTGATACGTAGTGGCACTGCCGTGGACCCAGTGAACGCACTGGGGTTGGCTTCGGGTACATGGTGACCTCAAGCTCCCACACACAGCAAAATGAAGCACCACCTGGTTCTCCGCCAACCTCGGGGCCAACTGCAGCTCGGACCGAGGCATCCGTCAGGTCTGCACCAAAGGATTATCGGGAGCAGGTCACCAGACTTTCTCCCGAGTCCGTCTGAGCCCGGAAACTCCAGTGGACCTTGTTCGGCATCATGGCAGCACGCAATCCAGGAAGAAGGCTGGGGGTGGGGTGTCTTTCAGGGATGAAGGGAGGGGGGAAGGAGTGCCGGGGCATGGAATCTGGCTCTCCTGCAGAAGTGAGCATTCCACAGCTGAGCTGCCAGGACCCACCCATACTAGCCATACTGTGTACCAGGCCAGTGGACACTGCGTGGACGATCTCATTCAACCCTCGTGGTGATCGGCTGCCCTCCTTGTTAGTTTCTTTCTGGTTGACTCTCCCTCTTGTGTGGGGTGCAGATCACCACTCCGTGTGTATGTGTGTGTGTGGGGGGGTGTTAAAGGTCATCAGGCCTGCTTCTGTGATCGTACGGCCATTTCATCCATCAGCAAACTAAAGCAGAGATGCGCTGGGACTCTCTCACTGCTCTGGTCCACACAGACTCTTGGCAAGCCTGGGGCACAGAGTGGAAGGGGCCCTACTGGTTTCTGGGACTCTCAATCACTACAGGAATAGAGGTCTCAGCCTTCTGAAAGCCGTAGGTGCTGGTGGTGCTGGGTCCCAAGGGGTCAGTCCCAATTCAGAGTGACCCCACACACCACAGGAGGAATCATGCCCTGGCCCTCGCCGCTGCCCTTCTGGTTCAGCCTGTGTGCCAGCCACAGCCTGAATCTTCTTGGGGTCTTCCCCTTTCTCACGGTCACCCCGCTTTCCCCAACACGGTGTCCTTTCCCAAGACTGGTGTCCCCTGACCATGTGTCCAGTGTATGTGAGCCCGAGTCTCATACCCTTGCCTGGATGGAACATTCTAGCTGTCCTTCTTCAGAGAGGGATCTCTGGGTTCTTTGGGCAGTCCACGGTTCCTTTGACAGTCTTTGTCAGTGCCACAATCCAAAACGTAGATAAGGAGGTGAAAACGGCAGTGTTTTGATGCAAACAGGCCCCTCAAAATGCAGTGATAAAGCCAGTGCTGACGATCTGAGATCCTGGATTTGTCACCGCGATAGAGAAAAGCATCACAATAATGGCTCACAGAAAGCTTCATCAGGGACAGGGGCTCCTCGCTGTCCAGAGTCTTGTCACCCCACCTTTCTACCCACCCAGTCATAGCAAAGAAGGGAAGTGCACCTCTCTTATTTTACCTGCACGGCTCCACCCAGGACCTTCTTCCTGAAAGTATCACCCTCCCCCAATTTCATCTCACAAATTTAGGGAGGGTTTATAGGACCCCCACCCCCTGGATCATAGCTGATGGGTATAGGATAGGTAGCTGGTCCCAGCTGGGCCGATCAGAGTTGCCACACACACGCTTGCAAACGATCAGGGACTTGGTAGCTCTTGCCTAGAGGTTGAGACTGCAAGAAGGGGTTTGAGGGGCTCACCAGCCATGCCCCCCACCATGGTGGCTTCAGTCAGCAAGGAGGGGCAATGAGGAAAGCTGATGGAGGCAGCCAATGGAGTCTTCTGGTGGCATCGATGTTGGGCTTCAAGACCCAGGAACATCCCAGCCCTTCTCATGTGGTGGGTCACCTTCCTTGCTTATGTGGCTGCCCGAAGTTCTTCGTTGGCATAGCTAAGGGTATTGCTACACACACACACACACACACACACACACTCACAGAGCATCTCTGCTCTGGACAGGGAAGCTTAATGGCGTCATAGGCCCGGCTTTCTCACTGCTCTGACCTGCAAAGATGGAGATGGCTCATCATCGTGTAATCATGTTCGAGGACAAGAAGAAGGAGGACACGTAGGGGAGGGCATGGCTCTTCTGACAGGCACCACTGCAGAAGTTACACACGCCACTACACGTCGTTACTCATATCGCCAGCCTGAACTCGGCTCCCTGCTGCAGCTAGCTGCAAGGAAAGCTGGGAAATTCCCCAGCCCGGAAAAAGCAGAAAGCAGATGCACACACCTATCACCAGGCTAAGGAAAAAATGTCCTTCTTATCTGTCCCAACTGAGGCTGTAATGCAATACTTAAAAACGGAAAGCAAACCTCGTGCCAAGCAAAGAACTTCTGAGAGAGAACAAAGTGGGAGGCATTGCACTCCACCACCACGGTAGTCAAAATAGCCATGCGAGACAAAACAGCCTGGGACTGGTGGAAGGGTAGATACGTTGGACCACAGAACAGGGTAGCAGACCCAGAAATGGAAGCATCCCCCTAGAGTAAAGTGAGCAGATGCCCCGCTATTTTAACAATTTAACAACATCCTATGGCATTTAAAAACAAAAATATTTTTTTTACAATGTTACAATCCTATTTTTGCATTCTATGAACATTTATGGTGCTTCAGATAGATCAAATTTTTAATCAAGAACCCTTCCTGCTCCGGTCAACGGTGTCTCACTTAAAATCTGGTCAGTTTACCCTACAGGCAACTGATTTGGGATGAAGGACCACAAGACATTAAAAGGCATTGAGCAAATTAGATCTCCATCTGCGGAAGAATGAAACGGTTCCCGTTCCTCGCCCCGTGCACAAAAAATGAATTAGAGACCTAATTGTAAACCCCAGAGCTGTGCGGATCCTCACTGAGAAAATCGGACAAACTTAAGGGCTTTCTTGCAGGGCCTACAAGACAACTAAATGTAATAAAGGAAGCATATGCCATGAAGGGCAAAAGAAATGAGTGAGACATATTCAAAATAAGACACCAATCCTCGCACCAAAAGAGAAAATCGTGAGCCCAGGGCTAGAGAGATAGTCTAAGCTGTGACCCAGTGGACAAGGGACTGGCGGATTGCTGAAATCTATAGACTCCTGTAACACCTCAGTAAGGAAAAAGAGAATGATCCCATTCGAAGGTGGGCAAAGGACATGAATAGACCAGGTACAACACACGTCTACCGAACACACGAGGAATGCTCACGCTCATTAGCCATCTGAGAGATGCAAATCAAAACCACGGTGAAATATCGCCTCACACCCACAATCATAGTCCAAGTTAAAAAAAAAAATGACAGAGAGCAACAAATGGTAGAGAGGCCGCAGAGAGATTGGGCTTCTTAATCCACTCCTGGTGGGCTCATCAATGCATACAATCATTCTAGAAGACAATATGGCACTACCTAAAATAGCTAGGAATAGAAATATCATATGTCACAGCAGTATCTTTGCTGGGCATAGACTCCAGAGAAATAAGAAGGGGACAAACAGACATATGCTCTCCCATGTTCATTGCAGCACAGTTCACAACAGCCAGAAGCTGGAAACCGCCAAATGCCCACCAGTAGGAGAATGGACAAAGTTGCTGTTGTACATACACACAAAGGAATACTCTGCAGCCCTAAAAACAGCAATGGAATCACAAAACACTTCATAACATGCATGGAATGGGAAACCGTTATACTGAGTGGATGTCAAAGGGGAAAATAGTGTATGAGTTCACTACTATAAGACTAAACACCAAGAGGAAGATAGGCTTCCGCCCCCAGGTTATATAATCTTCTAGTCTGGTCTCCCCAGTCAGGAGGTACAGAGCCCCTGCTACCCATGAACCATATCTCCTCCTTTCTCTGTACATTCTAGAAACCACTTCCATGAAGGGGACTCCACTTCAGCTGGGGTCTGTTTCTGGTGGTGTGGGAGAAAGGGAGAAGACCGGTCAGTTTGCTGTCATTCAACACAGTGCTGAGTTCACTCCAAATCAAGCAACAGTCCCACAAAAGTGATACGTGAACCTTACTGGAAATTCAAGTTCAGGGGGAGTGAAGTGGGGTGGGGCGGACACATATGTCTAGAGAAAGCGATTACATTTCTGTCTGTGGGTCAATCAGAAGGAGCAATCTTCTATCAGGAATAAACACTTAACAATATTTCTATAGACCCCAAAGGGAGAACACACCCACTTGTACACGGTTCCTGACTGGAAAGTCTTGGTCTCATTTCCTTCAAGCCTTGGGTGATCCGGGCTGGATCCTGTAGAATCCCGGGACATCATACACTGTCCTTTTGAGGCACATGACATCCTTCATAGGTCACACCAGAAAGACTTGACTGGAAGCCCCACTAAGTGAACGGGGTTTGACCTCAAAGTCATCTGTAGCAGATCGGAGGAATCCACCCTTGAACGTAAGGCTGAAACGCTCTAGTGTGAAAAGCAGCAGTGACTGCTAGCTGGCCCACAGTTAAGAGACTTGGTGGTCGTTGGACTTTGGCTAGACTCTCTTGCGTTGAGAGTGCCCGGTGAATCGTGGCCCAGGACTGGAAACCCTGGGGGTGTCGTGGTTACACACTGAGCTACTAAACATAATGTCAGCAGTTTGAAGCCACCACCCACTCCATGGGAGAATGACAGGGTGTTTTACTCCTATAGAGAGTTGCACTGTCAGAAACTGAGGAACAGTTCTATCCTGTCCCGCAGGGTCACTAAGAGCTGGCACTAACAGTCCTGTGGGGTCAGTAACAGGTGGTAGTGAGTTTTTTGTTTTGTTCTTTCACTTTCTTATGACATGTCTTAGTTTGACAGGCATGGTTCTGCCTTTGTAATGAATAGTATGAAAAGTTTTACCCTGTCACCAACCCCCATTATTTGTGTTAACAGTGTCCAGTCCCTTAAAAATTTTGTTTTGTTTTGTTTTGGGCATCACTGCCCTCTGGTGGGAGTGGGAGGCCCAGCTTTGCTCCTGGAGAGCTGCTGCTGGATTTGAACCGCCAACCCAGTGGGCTGTAGTCCTGCACACAGCCACTATGTCACCGGGGCTCAACCCCCTTAAAAATTTAATCTGTGCAAGTCAACAATTCATGTTTTGTGGTCTGGAGCTGGTCAATACTTGTGCAATTTCCTTTTCTTAATAGTGTTTTAAATTCCATGCTGTTGGCTAAATTAATGGCGCTGCCCCATGTCCCAAGGGGATGGCACATACTGTTCTCTATCATTTTAGAGGTGCCCCTTGCTGATGAAGATCAAGGAGTGCAGCCTTCAGTATGAGTCACAGCTCAATGTAAGGAAGACCTCAACCCTCACAACTGGACCAAGAGGTAGCCTCATGATCAATGGAGAAAAGGCTGAAAGTGTTGAGGATTTTATCTTCCTTCAGTCCACAATGAATGCTCCTGGCAGCAGCGGTCGGCAGATCAAAAGACCCGTTGCGTTAGGCAACTCTGCTACAGAAGACCTGTGGGATACTGAAGAGCAAGAATGTTACTTTGAGGTCTAAGGTGACCCTGGCCCAAGCCATGGTATTTCAATTGTTTCATATGCATATGAATGCTGAACACTGACTAAGGAAGACCGTAGAAGAACTGGTGCATTGCAATTGTGGTGCTGAAGAATGTTGAAAGCACCACGGACTGCTAAAAGGACAAACTGATGTGTAGTGGAAGAAGTACAACCAGTCTGCTCCTTTAGGGTGAGGACAGCAAGACTTCCTCTTACACACTTGGGACGTATTGTCATGAGAGATCAGTCCCTGGAGAAGGACATCCTGTTTGGTCAAGTGAAGAGCTGGCAAAGCAGAGGGAGGTCCTTGGCAAGAGGGATTAGTGCCGTGGTGCATCGATGGGCTCAGGCACAGGAACAGTTGTGAGGATGGTGCAGGACTGGGCAGTGCTTCACTCAGTTGTGCAGAGGGTCACTGGGGGTCAGAGCTCACTCGATGACCCCTCACAACCTAACAACAGCACCATCATAAAACGATGATGTCTCTAAAGTGAATCCGAGGTGCATATGAGCCATAGATATAGGAATGCATTTGGGGGTTCACACTTAATTCCAGCCCAGTCTAAGGACAATTCAGTCTTATGACATGGCCCTGCTTGACACTGACCAGCAGGAAGAGATCACTGAAGAGATGGGTGCTATGGCAAAGGTTGGTAAAAAAATCAGATGGTGCTCCGTGATCACAAAGAATAGTGTCTGGGCTCTTAAGGGCTTGCCTTTAAACTAGTAGCCATCTAAGGGAGACATCCACTAAGTGCACATGGAAGAAGAGCATCAGCCTGTGTGATCCAAGGATTGTACATGATGAAATCCAGATTAGATGGTGGGAATGGTATCGGAGCTTAAATCCTGAACACCTAGTCTGCGGTGGATTTTGGGTGACAATGGTATCCCAAAATTCATTTGCAAGGTCCTCACTGAATTAAGCCTCCAGTGTTTCCACGCTGAACATAGTCCAGGGGTGTAAATATCCTTGCTATAGGACAGAGGGCATTGTAAAGTCAACTATGGCAGATGTAATTAAGTACAAATGTAACAGCTTATCATTTGATCACTCTTCTAACTCCTTGTAAAGTTGTTCCAGTTTTTAATATTTTCAGCTTTCTTTTTGATTCAGTTTTTGTATTGTTTTCTCTAGTCACTGCTATTGCTGCTGCTGTTGGTTTCCTATTTGTGCTTTGTGTATTATCTGTATGTGAAATCCAGGATAGGCAAATTTGGAGCTCCAGTAACTGGACAGATGATTGCTCAGGGCAGGGATCGGCAAACTCTTGAGAATGAAATGCGAATCCTGTCCTTCCTACCAACTTTAAAATCACTCAAGAGCCTTAAGCATGTTTGTCCAAACACATGAAATCATAGTGGTCTGCAATAATAGCCTTCAAATGTTTACAATGTGACTTCAGAGCCCTGAAAGAGCTGCCTAAGGCTCACGAGCTGCAGTTTGCCGACCCCTGCCTAGGGGGGGAGCAGAGGAAGATTGGAGCAAACAGGGTGCAAACGGCAAGGAGGAGAAGGGACTGTTCTGAAATGGGTTGCAGTGCCCACTGCACAACTCTTCGTCGGATGATTGGTTACATGGTATGTATGTCACGTACATGCCAATACAAGTATTTGAAAAGCAAGACACCTCCCTGCCATGGCGTCCATTTGGAGTCACGGTGACCACATAGGGCAGGATAGAATTGACCCTGTGGGTTTCCCAGACTGTAAATCTTCACAGGAGTAGAAGACCCTATCTCTCTCCTGCAGGGCACCGGGTGGTTTCAAACTGCTGACATTCTGACCAGCGGCCCACGGCCTCATGAGTCAATCCTGTTAAGCCCACTGCTACCTGGGATCATGTGGAAGGAATCCTGATGCCCTAGTGCTTAAGTATGGGACCGCTAACTGCAAGGTCAGCAGGTCAAATCCACCAGCAGTTACGTGGGTGACAGCTTCCAGGCTAAGAAAGGACTATGAAGAAGCAAGAGGCTGTCTTCTTCTGAGGAAAGAGGCACTGAAAACCCTACAGGTAGCATTGAAATATTGTCAGTTACTGAAAACCTGATGAAGAGAAGCAGGATATTGTCAGACGCAGTGCCTGAAGAGGAAGCCCTGAGGTTGGAAGGCTCTCAAAATCTGACTGAAGAGGAGCAGCCTTCCCAAAGCAGTCGGCTTCAATGACGCAGATGGGACCTTCATCTGCTGAGGGGCACAACTCAAAATGAGAAGAAACAGCTGCAAACATCAATTAATAATTGGAATTTGGAATGTACAAAGTATGA
>PVJH01027593.1:0-28373 GCA_004026705.1 Nesogale talazaci | reverse complement strand
ATGCAAAGCCCTCAGATAACTGGGAGCATCAGGGAGATTAGCTAGCTTAGTCAGCTTCATCACAAGTCAGAGGTAGACCTCGTAAAATTGGGAGCCTTCATGAGAATGGCTACCTTTAACTTGCACACTAAATGTTGGTAAATCTCTTGCTTAATATTTTGGAGTCTATGACGTGGGAAAGTCCCGTCTTCATCCCACAGGCCACAGGCTGGGTTAGAAGATTAATCATTCCCCAAGCAGCCACGGGTGGGATGTGGGTCACTCTTTTTTTTACTCCCCGCTCCCCTGGAGGGCAGGAGGTGATGACGGAGGGTGGGTGGGTGTCTCTGAGCTGGCAGCAGGCACTTGACAAGGCTCTGAACCTCTTCCACCTCCAATTCTGTCCTGTCTCCTCAGCTGCCTCCAAGATCCTTGCAGAAGGGTGCCGGGTAGGGGGTGTTGAGGCTTGAAGCCCATTGGGTTGGTCGGGCGGGCTAGAGAAACAAGTCCACAGACACTCAGGGGTGCATAAGAGAGAGTTTATAAACAAGAACCATTGTACGTTAAGAAACAGCCCAGCCCAGTCCAGATCAAGTCCCTAAGTCTGAGATTAGACTATAAGCCTGGTACCAGTCTATAAATTCCTCTTCGAGCCCATGCAACACATGCAAGGAACACATGCAGGAAGATCATAGGGTAGAAAACTGCGTGGATCCAGAGGAGCTGGAAGCATCTCGGCACTGGCGTGGGTCTCCAGGGGGCTCCTCCAGCTCCAGAACTCTGACTGCCTCAGTGGAGCTCCAGGTGTCTTGTCCCCAGCAATGTCTCACAGGGAGTGAGCACGTGTCTCACCTCCAGCGAGCTATTGATCTCCTCAGGGCCTCCAAATGAGGTCATCACGCTGCGATCTGATTGGCAGGCAGGCTAGACTCCAGCCCTTCATTCTTAGTAGTCTCAAGTTGGCAACAGATTAGGTAATGACCACACCCAGGAATGCCTGCGACCACCAGACACTGGGAAAAGACTAGAAAGACCCTCCCCCTGGAGTCGTGGGAGAGAACCCAGCCCTGCCAGCCAAAGGGATGAGAAGATCTCCTGCTGCACGTGGCAAGGTGGGCAGCCACGTGGGGCATTGGTGAGATGCTGAGTGGCTGGTGGTGGTCTCCCGGCCAGAGATGGTGGCCTGCAGGGAGCCGCAGACTCGGGAGTGGGGTGGAGGGGAGGGCAGGGCTCCTGTGATTGTGATAGGCAGAAGCCAAAGACCTGATTGCTGACGGGGTGTGGGGTTCATGGAGGAAAGGACCCGAGGGTGCACCCTATGTTTCTGGCTGGCTTGGGGGAGGCCTTAGTGGTACCAGGAGCCACAGAAGTGGGTATAGGCACATAAAGGGAGCAGCAGCGGGGGGGTGTGGAGCAGACTCAGCACCAGGCTCCAGTGGCCACCCGGTGAGCATCAGGTCAGCAGGACCAGTGGTCAGGAGAGGACTGTGGATTCCGAAGCAGTTTTCCCTCCGCTCCTCGGTCAGGGGTCTGGATGACCTGGGAAGGAGTCACCCAGCCAGCACTGGCCTCAGAGGACAGGGGCAGTGCTGAGAAGAGACCCAGAGGGGGGACAGTGGTCAGTCAGGCACCATCGAGGCCATGCTGACTGATATCCACGCAATGCATGGCAAAACATAGCCCCACCGAGTCCTGGGCCACCCTCAGCTCTGTTGGTAGGTTCAAGCCCATGCTGTAGCCACGGGGTCCTCTCCGTGGCATCATGCCTCTAAGGTAGCCATTCTCAACCTGTGAGTCTCGACCCCTTTGGGGGTCGAACGACCCTTTCACACGGTTCACCTAAAACCATCAGAAAACACATATTTCCAATGGTCTTAAGAACCAAGACACTGCTCCTCTCTCCATCTCTAGGCGGGTCCGTCCACATGCAGCTATGCTGACCTGCTGCTAAAGAAGCTATCTCCACCTTCACACTGAGGTGGGCTTTTTTAAAAAATTATTTTATTGGGGGCTCGTACAGCTCTTTTTTTGGGGGGGGCATCACTGCTCTCTGGTGGTGGGAGTAGGAGGCCCAGCCCCACTGTTGGAATTGAACCTCTGTCCCAGTGGGCCGCAGTCCCGCGCACAATCGGGGCTCAGTCCTGAGGTTGGTTTTTTACACATCCTGCAGCAAAATGTAGCAATGGAGTTTACTGTTGTTCTATGACGACTGTTACCCATGCTACGTCATGTTTCAAGACGATTCCATTTATGTGTCCTTAGAAATAAATAGCTGACAATATATAATTTGTATCTTGCTCTTTGCTTTAACGATGTTAGATTTGTAGCAATGAGAATACATCCTGCCTGTCGGATATTTGCATGACGATTGATAACAGGTGCAAAATGACAGCGATGAAACAGCAACGAAGAAAGCTTTATGGTTGGGGGGGGGGGGGTCACCACCACGTGAGGGACTGCATTAAAGGGTCTCTCGCAGCATGAGGAAGGCTAAGGCCCGCTGCTCTGAGGAGCTGTGTCTGTCCTTCTTGCAGTCCGTGGGGCTTTCCCCCACCAGCACCATCGTTCAAATGTCTCGATCCTTCCCTGGTCGTCTGTAGTCCACGCCCAACGCCCACTGCCTCGGAGGCAAGTTAGCAGAGGGGGAAGCTCATAAAAGATCAAGGGTAAAGACCAGGCAGGGCACGGTTTAGCGCCCACAAGGGGCCCTTTTTAAATAAGCACTTTTGGGGCTGAGCCCCGGTGGCGTAAGTGGTTGAGTGCGGGGACTACGGCCCGTGGGCTTGGAGGTTCCAATCCAGTGACTGCTCTCAGGAGGAGCGCTGGGGAGCTCCCATGACCACCGAGGGTAGTGATGTCCTCCCCCCCCCCAAAAAAAAAGCGCTTTTTCTATGATGAATTGGCCGAGGGCTGACAGAGCAGCCCCGGATGTCCACGTCCAATACTTCGTCCACACTCTGTCTCGTCTCCTTCTTGTGGTCCATCTCACGTCTTCCTGTGTGTCCTGGTACAGTTCCTCCTCCTGCCTAAGCCCCGGAGGACTGTGTCCTGGGACACACGCTGCCCACGGTCCCTGGGCACACCTGCATGAATGGCAAGGGTCCCCGCATCTCGTTGGGCTGGAAATGGAGCTGTGGGAGTGAGTACGGTTGCAGACCCAAGGGGTAACCAAGGCCCATGAGTCTCAGGGGTCCCCCCGTTTCTCCCCAACCAG
Organism: Nesogale talazaci; assembly: GCA_004026705.1. Taxonomy (NCBI): domain Eukaryota; kingdom Metazoa; phylum Chordata; class Mammalia; order Afrosoricida; family Tenrecidae; genus Nesogale; species Nesogale talazaci. The sequence continues at coordinate 25,180 of PVJH01027593.1, read as the reverse complement.
GAGGCCTGGTCTCCTTCCATGGGTCTGAGTTCTCTCCCATAACCTCTTCCGGCGCTACCCGAGGCCTCCTAGTGTGATCCCTTTCAGAGCAGTTGGTGGCGGGAGCTGGGTACCACCTCGTTCTGGTCTTGGGGTCTTCCATCCTGAGGTTCACGTGGTCCATTAGTTTGTTGATCTGGGCTGAGCCCCGGTGGCGTAGTGGTTGTGCACGGGACTGCGGCCCATTGGGTTGGAGGTTCAATCCAGCAACAAGGCTGGGCCTCCTACTCCCACCATCAGAGGGCAGTGATACCATAAAAAAAAAAAAAAGATATAGTTTATTGGTCTGGAGTGCTATGCTGCTGCCCAGGACAGCCTGACACTGTTTCAGCCAAAGACAGTGGGCTTCAAAAGACTCAAGTTAATTCTGTGAGCTTGAGACAGAAGGAAGCATTTCCTTATGGCTTTGAAGATCACGTGGAAATCAAGCACGTCGTAACCCTCAAACAATGTGGAAACCACTATGTGTGCATACATATCTCCAAGGGGCTACCAGACCCCCAGGCCCCGAAGAGTCAAACTCCACAGGGAAGCTTTGTGCCCGTTTACTGTCTGCTGCCTTCTTTCCTGAGTTACAGGACCCGCCCTGCTCCTGAAGCTTACAAGGAATTCTTACTGCAAGGGGAGGGGGGCTGTTGTGTTTTGACATTCCAACAAACTCAATCTTGAAGGATGTTGCAGGTCTAGTGTGTTGACTATCAGTAGGCTAACGCATCCAACCCCTCTATCCCGGCTGGGAGCCGAGCAGCTGGGGCCTCGGTGAGGGGGCCAAACCCAGACACCTGTACGGACCAGCTCCTCACAATAAGGGAGGCTGGGGCGGAGCTGACCCTGAAGGGCGACAAGCAAGATAAGCCACCCTGTCACAACCACCCTCGGCCTGGCCCAGCCTTGACCACAGTATGGAAGGTGGCCACGGAGGGCTCCTTAAGGCACCACAGGCCGCTCACCAGCCTGGGGACCACCCGTTATAAGAGTCTCTGGGTAAGAGACATTTGCCTACAGACAGACAGCTGGGCAGTGTACACCCACCCAGGGAAGCCAGGTTCTGAAAACCACTGCACCTTGGAGGGACGCAATTCTGCTCCGACTCGCACTTGGCTTCTGGGCAGCCTACAGCCAGTAAGTCTCCCCACATGGGCCCTGTGTGCCCTGCCCTCTTCTCTCCCCAGGGGACTGCCTCCAGGGCTGGAGCTCCACGCTGGGACCACCAGAACGGTGGTGTCTTTTGTGTGTCTTGACTCCGCCCGGGCAAGGCGCAGGTCCCCCTGTCCTAGCAAGCCACATGAACTGGAGAAGACAGGCTGTGTCCTTGGCCATCTTCAAAGCCAGCTCCGTCCCGTCTGCACTGGTCTGTGCCCTGAGACCCCAGCCTGCCTCGGCCCCTCAGCCTCTCACGCGGGTACCCTGGGCACATGGTCAGCAGAGACCGGTCCCAGGAGAAGGACACTATCTGGTGAAGCAGAGGGACAGCAGAGAGAGGAAGGCCATCGGCAAGATGGAGGGACACAGGAGCGACAACAGTGGGCTCACACACATCACCGCAATGGCTATGTCCTGCTCTGCCTTGAGTGATTATAAGCCACGCCCAACTGAGAGGCGCCCCACAGTCAACCTGCTTACATAAGCACATTTTGGAAAGAAAGATTTCTGAAATTTCTCAGAGACCAAAAGATCTGCTACAGTGCTCCAAGCTCACCCCGCTGTGGATGTCTGGTGGTCGAAACTCGGGATGGACGCTGAGAACAGGAAGGGGATCTGATTGAGCACGGGTCCCCCCAGCCTGGCGTCCTCCCCACGGGTCAGAAACCAGCCAAGGCGCTCTGCCTGCAATTCGGCTTTCTGCCATCGGGTGGCGATAGTGCCCTGCACATCTGGAAGGTCGGTGGCAGCACCATCTCTGGGGACACCTGAAAAAAATGGAGGTTGGTCCCCACGGCCCCCCTGCATTTGGTTCATCTTTTACGAAATACATCCGTTAGCTGCGACAGCAAGCTAATCTCTCCAGCGGGACTTTCTACGAGAGATCTAGCGCAGGAGATAGTGGAGAGAAAGGAAGTGGCTTGTGCAGTGGCAGGTGGAAAACACCCAGCATAACCTTCCAAACTCAGCGCCGCCCCCCCCCCCCCCCTGAGTCCTCTCTGACTCACTGCAGGACAGCGCAGAGCTGCGCGGTGTCTGTACGTCTTCCCATGATCCGCAAAGGACTTTAAACACTGCCCCACCCCTGGCCCCACTACTTAACCAAAGACCCCTTTGCCTGCTCGGTCCTGTCCCAGCCTTGTGGCTGCCTGTCCCTGTCCCTGGACTTTGTCCCACTTATCAGCGTCTTCCCACAGAGTAGAGTGTCCTTAATCGAGAGATACGGAGGGGGCTGCTGGGAGGCCCCTGGACAGGGGGAGGGTGGGGAAGAGCCCGTGGGGAAGATCCCCCTGGTGTGACTAGGTCCGCGTGTGAAGGAGGCTGAAGAAGATGAGTGTGAGAAGGGGCAGCGCTGCACAGGAGGACGGGGTGGCCAGGGCACAGGGGACGCTGGCAAGGGACACTCAGCTCTTCAGAGCCGTCTCCTGGAGATCAAAGGGCGGGGGGGCCCCTGGGGACTGGTGTCTCTTAGGATACAGAGCGCAGGGCCCCCACCTCAGAGCCTGCCTGGCCCGCAAGTCCCAGGTGCTGCCCAAGAGTAGGGATCCCCAGCCCCACCTGTCCCTGGGGCCCCAGGAGACCTTTGATCCACATCCTGGTGAGACCCGCCCACAGGGCAACTGGGGAACCACTTTCTGAGCCACCTGTGGTTTCTGAGTCTTCCGCCTCCCACCCCCAATTGTGTCTCTACCACACTCCTCTTTTCTCAGCCCTTCCAAGGCCCCATCAAATGACCCCGAATTGCTCTAACCCCCGACCATAATCCCCAACACCCCATTTCCTGGTCCTGCTCCAGAAATACCTAGTGTACCTTTCCCATTGGTGCATGTGTCTAGTCCCCCTGGTCTTCTCCAGCATGTTCTGTGTGCTGTGTTGTGCTGTCTGTGTCCCCCAGGGAAGCCCAGCCTGGGGTTAGCCAAGGAAACCCCAAAACAGAGTGTGGGAGCAGGAAGGGATGTTCAATTAATACGAAAACGGGTGTGTGGTGTTTGCCAACACAGCCAGGCAAGGGCGACCCACAGTGAGGCTCATGGAATCACACGCCTCCCACCTGGAGACTGACTGGGTTGGCCCCGGTCCTCTGGGGGCATGGCCGGGCCACCTGGAGTCCAGGAGTGTTACCCCGTGGGCCTGAGAGCCCCCCGCCCGGCTGCTTTGCTGACCATTTCACATCTGTCTGTCTGTCTGGTCAGTTCCCGTCTCCACAGTTTATTTCCAGGTAGCAGGACCAGTGGCAACCAAGGTCCATGCATCCAGAACCCGAGTCCACATGCGTGGCCAAGCCCTCTGGACACCGAGAGGCCCGTCCAAGGGGTACTTCCCCTCTGAGGGAGAAAGAGGAGGCCACCTCCCCCGTGGTTCAGCGTCTGAACCCCGGGGGGCATGGGGCCCTGTCATGGAGGGCAGCTCTGAACCAGAATGGACACATGTCAGTGAATGAGTTCACAGGGGACACAGAGAGAGGCTCAAGGGGACAGCATCTGGCACGGGTATGCGAAGCTGCTCACTGAAAGGTGAGGGCTTCAGTTCCACCCTGAGGTGCTTCAGAAGGAAAGCCTGGCCCACCCCCAATGGAAAAGGCAGCCACAGAGTCGTGGGCCTCAGGACACATAGCCCACGTAACTGCCCTTGCTGGCGGGAGGCCTGCGGGCGTGGCGGTCAGGTGTGGGGCTGCTCAGGGCAGAGTCTGCAGTCTGAAACCACCGGCTGTCAGCAGAAGCACGAAGAGGCTTTCTATTCCCTTCAAGAGCCGCCCTCCCAGAGCCCAGGGGCCAGTTCTCCCCTGTCCTTCAGGGTTGCTCTGGGCTGGCATCGACAGCCCTGAGTTTGGGCTTTGAGGCTGTGGCTTTCTGGTGAGACTCAGCCATGGGAGGAGGGGGGGGTGGAGTGAGGAATGGACCTCTCCCCTAGCGCAGCCCCGGCAGTCACCCCAGACCTCAGGATGCAGAGAGCACGCGGGTAGCCCAGGCCGGAGTCAGGAGTCTGGGCGGCTGCTGCGCCTCCCACCTTCGTCCACCCACCACTGTCCCGTCCATTCAGGCTCTTCTCAGCCCCATAGAACAGAGCAGAACCACCCCTGAGAGTCCCGAGGCTTTCACTGTTGGCTCTGCGCTGGAGTGCTGACCCCAGGGTTCAAGCCCACCGGCCACTCTGCTGGAGAACATGAGGCTGCCTGTTTCCACAGAGCCCCAGGCTTGGAGACTCCCCACAGCATCTCTAAGCAGCGAGGTCACCTGTTGGCAGCAGGTTTGGCTGGGAGTGCTCTTTACCGAAGCCCAACCAGGAGACTCTGGCTTTTCTGTCTGAAGTGAAGCGCACGCCTCGCCTTTCCACTGGGGGCAGCGTTGTGCGGGAGTCGGTCCTGGCCTTCTGGCCGGAGACCTGGGTTCGATTCCCGGTCAGGGGGTCTCACGCACGGTCCCCACCCTTCCATCAGTAGAGGCACTGACAGTGGCACTGACCAAGCTTCAGAGAAGCTTCCAGATCAAGACTAGGAAGAAAGGCAGGTTGATCCGCTCCTGAAAGTGAAGACCTCAGGGGCTCAAAGCAATATTATTGACATGAATCAGGCATTGTCGTGGGGTCCATCATGCCCGGTGCAGCCGTAAATAGGGACCGACTGGGCCGTGGCAAGTGGCCACGGGGGTGGGCCCACCTCTTATCACTGTCCCGGTCAGAGCTGGACCTCAAGGAGTGGATCTGAAGGTGTCCATTCCAGCCTTGGCAGAAGAGGTGTGTGGTACTGACATCATCTGTTGAGACTTAAGAGCCAAGGGGTGGAGTTTACCTATCAATCAGGTCGCAGCTTGATGACCTCATTTGGAAGCACTAAGGAGATAAACAGCTTTCCGGAGGAGGCCACTCCCTCCGTCCTGTGAGACATTTCTGATGAGAAGCCACAAGAAGCTACCCTGATGCAGCCCGAGCCCTGAGATGCTTCCGCTGCCACTGGACCCACAAGACTTCCCACGCCCTGGTCTGTGATGTTCCTGCATTCGCATCATTGCATGTGTTTCGTGAGTCTAAAGAGGACTTTATAGACTGGTATGGGACAAATGGGCTGATATCTGAACTGGGCTGGAATGTTTTCTCACTATTCAACTGCTCTTGCGAAGAACATGAGTCTCCCGGGGTTCGTTCCTCTAGTCTACCCAGACTATCACAGTGTGTTCTGGGCCAGCCGGCACCAGGCTGAGTGGAACGAGTCAGGCAGATCGGGGTTCTGGGGTCCCTGAACAGGTAAGGTGACAGACGGACGTGGACCAGGGCCTCCAGGGAACTGAGGAGGCCTGGCTGACCACCACTGGGCACTCTCCTCCAGAAATCAGAGCTCCAGGGAGCCTGGGCTTGGTCTGGGGCATTGGGTCCCTGCTCTGTCCCTGTTCCAGGAGCACTTCTGAAGTTGACAGGAACCGTCCACTCCCAAGGGTTCAGGAGTGCAGAGTGGAGACAGACCAGGGGCTCTGCTCACTTCCAGGCTGTCTTCTGCTCAAAGAGCCTTTGGCACAGCGGATTAAGCATCGGGCTGCTAACAGAAAGGACCATGCTCAAACCCACCGGCTGCCCCACAGAATAAAGAGGAGGACATGGACTCCCGTGAGGACCGACAGGCTCTGAGACCCTGCGGACAGTTCTGCTCTGTCCCAAAGGGTCCGTCTGAGTGGAAATCAGCCCGACAGTGATGGACTTATGTTTGGGGTGCCTCATTCCCAGGAGAGTGCCCCCAGGCCACCTGAAGTTCCACAAAGCAGGCCATCAGACCTTACGTGACCAGCAAGCACCCCAATCTTTGCATCTTCGGGGCCAATGACTCCTGCGTTTCCATTTCCTTTCTTTCTTTTCTTTTTCACGTCAGTCATTGCATCTGTAGACGATGTCTCAGGAGTGCTAGGGGCGATGTTGGCGAAGCCTGAGGCTACTAACACCAAGGTCAGTGGAAACCCCGCATGGAGGTCACGATGAGTCTGAGCTGACTTGATGGCTAAGGAAGAAGATGCCTAAGCTGCTCTTGCAGAAGGTTCCACAGCCCCCTTTTCCATGGGAGCCAACCACACCGTGGCCCTGTCTGGTCCAATCACCAAGTGCAAGTTCTCTCAGTCCTCTCAGAAGCAGCATTCTAGAGGTCAGGGCCCGTGGGGTTCCCTGGTGCCATTTTGGCCTGAGATGCTGGAGCTGGCAGCTAGCTCTGCCCTCCACAGACCTGCGTGACCTCATGTGACATTGGTCGTGTGAGAACAGTCAGTGTTGACATGCCCCAAGCAGACATGACGAACTCGGGCTCTGCTGTAAACAGAGATGTGAAGAAGTCTATCTTTCTCTCCCCTGGATTCCCTTTGGTTGGACCCAATCCAAAAAAATTAATTCTTTCAAATGTGATTTATGTGAGTTCAAATTAAATTTGAGTGGCCTCAGGCTTCCCATTTTGCTTTTCAGATTGGTGTGTGCATGTGAGGTAGACCTGGTGTGTGTGTGTGTGTGTGTGTGTGTGCGTGTGCGTGTGTGTGTGTATACATGTGAGAAACGGAGAGATTGATGTGTACATGTGAGGTAGAATTGGTGTGTGTGTGTGTGATATTTGGAGAGAGAGACTCCAGAGGAAACCAGGCATTTCTGAGGGGACATCGGCTTCAGAAACATGATATTCCTGTCAGAAACAGACCCCAGGCTCACAGGCGTAGTTGGGGGGGGGGGGGTTGGGTTGATTTTGCTCTGTTAGGGTTTGCTCTTAAATATTTATTTGCGAGATCTAAATCTTGCTCCGACAAACGTCTCCTCTGGAGAGGCAGCTCGCGCTGGCTGCTCCCTAATGGACTCGTGGAGGCTCCCTGGAAGGCCAAAGAGCTCTGCTCCGTAAACACTTGTCCCTGCGGCCGCCTCCTGCCCAGTGGGCCCAGAGCTAGGGAGCAGATGGGCGCTCCGGGGAGCAGCCTGTCTGTACCCCAAGCCCACTGTCATCCAGTGGACTCTGACAGCAGAACAGAAATGCCCCATGGGGCTCCAAGGCTGTGTCTTCATTGGAGCAGACTGCTTCTTTTTAATCCCGAGAAGGAGGCAGTGGGTTCGAACCAGCGACCTCTGGGTTAGCAGCCCAATGCTCACACCCTGTGTCACCCAGGCTCCCAGGCAGCATCGACCATGTGCTGCAGAAACGTCTGGGTGCATGCGGAGGGTGAGGAGCCTGTCCGTGTTGGGCGGGTAATAGAAGAGAGACTCGGCTGGCAGGGTGGAAGGACAGACGGACAGTAAGGAGGTTCCTGCATGGGTCCCCACAAGGTGGCCCTGGGGACCCCGGGTGGACAGGGGAATGCTCTGGAGGCCGAATCCACAGGGCTTGATCAGGGGTCACTAGAGGCAGAGAACATTCCCAGACGTTCTTGGCTTAGCCCCGAGACTCGGAAGCTCCCACAGAAAAGGAGTTGTGGTTGGGGGAAAGGGGAGGGAGCATAGGTGGGGCTGGCCAAGGTAGACCATGTTTGCAGAAGGTGAGGCACAGGCTGCCAGCCCAGTGTGCCCCTGGACTCGGGAGAGTGAGGAAGAGGTGGGGGGGTGGCACAATGAAAGAAATGTGTCACCACATGGCAATGGAAGAAAGAGGCTGGTCACTGGTGAGGTGGAAGGTGGTGCTGTGGCCAGGAAAGAGTTGTGGGGGTGGGGGTGGAGGCTATTTCTGACCCTGCCCTCGGAGAGCCAGGGCAGATGACAGGACCCAGGTCCAGCCTGCCTGGTCCCCAGATGACGGCACATGTGGGTCTCTGTCCACGTGGGGACTCTGCACCAGCTATCTGTACACATGCCATGGCATCCAACTCTCTTTGGAGATTCCCAGGTTTCCTGGAAGCTCTGTCTGGAGTCAGGCCCTTCGCCATGGATTGGGGCTGGAGAGAAGCCCCCCAGTTGATGTATGAGACCCACAAAGGGACCGCCCCCCACACACACACACACACATCACAAAAGAAGAGAGAAGCCACTGCCATCAAGATTACCCTGGCTTGCAAGGGTCCCTCGTGACAAAGAAGAACCGCCCCCTGGGTTTTGTGGCTGTCATGGAAATAGCAGCCTGTGGCCAGGCCTTTCTTCCGTGGTTCCGCGGGGTGAGTTCAGAATGCCCACCTTCAGGGGAGCAGCCCCAGGACTATGACCTCCCCATGGGATGGTTTCTTCTCACCATCCCCTCATCGACACAGATTCTCTGCTTTGGAGTTGGGGCCAGCTGGACCCGCAATGCTGATACCTGTCATTGTGCCTTCATCTCCAGGACACGGACAGATGGCGGGCCCAAGCCACTGTCAGTGAGGCATTCCCAGCCCAGGTCCTTCCCTGTGGGACCCAGTAGAAGTGCCTCTGTGGGTTTCTGAGACTGTCCGTTGTTTAGAGAAGAGGCAGCCTCCTCTTTCTCCCAGGGAGGTGCTGTCGGGTTTGAACCACTGACCTTGTGGCATGGCCCTGTCAGAGGGGCTTAGCCGTATGGCAAGCAGCTCGTGTGCGGTTTGCTGAAGGGCACCCTCCAGCCCTGCCTTACCCCCAGAGTCCCCTCCCCTCAGAGTGTGATTGACAGCCCCCTTGGCCCTCCGTCCTCTGCTGCCCACTCCTCTCACCTCTCTGTCAGTGTGGCTGGCATGCAGACACTCAGGCAGCACCTGCTTGTGCCTGGTCATCTGAAGGCTCAGATCGACCGTCAGAGGGGCTTCCTGTCACAGAGCCTCAGGCGTGCGCGTAAACACACCACACACACACACACACACCTGCCCACGTGGAGAGCCTCCCAGTGCTGCTCCTAAGAGCCGCCGCTGGATTTGAACCGCCAAACCTGCGGGCCACAGTCCCGCACTCAACCACTTACGCCACCAGGGCTCAGCCCTAAATGAGTGGTTTTAAAGCACAGAAATGAAAGGTCCTGTCTCAGAGCATGTGCATACCTTCCAAGCCCCGCCCCCCCCCAGGAGGTGTGCCCCAGGCCACTGTCCTGGGGGGGGGGGGGGGAGCGTGGTGGCACTGCAGCACCCACCAGTGGCCACTCAGAGGAGTCAGACTCAGCGAGACTGACCTGTCACATCATCAGGTACTAGTGAGGACCCCACATTCCTCTGGGGACACCATTCTGCTGTAGTGGATGGAATCAGGGAGCCCTTCAGGGTCCCTTATGACACGAGAGGCCCTACAGGGCTGGTCAGTCTGCCACCTCGTGTCCCTGAGAGAGAGCAGCCAGTCTTAGATAAAGACAGAAACCCCCACCCCCCACCACGAGGGTGATGATCTGCGACTGGGTGACACCGGACTGCTCCCCGGGCTCTCTGACTATCCTCTATGGGAACAGACAGCTGACTTGCTATCTCTGACCTTGAGCCCCAAGACCTGGCCCACAGTGCCCCCAAGGCTCTTACAGATAAATGCATGAGTAAAAGCGAGGCGTGCACAGGGGCTGCTTTATTTAAGAGTCCCCCCTTCTCAGACCATTTCTGCAAATTCATGGGCCCAGGTGGAAGCAGGGGTTCTTTGGGGGGTTGGAATGCCATGCATTCCAAATGTACAGCATTTGTGGGGGAACACGGCGGGAGGGGGGATCCAGAGGACTCCCACCTTAAACTCATGCCCTCCACCCTTTGCTCAATATTCCTCAGGCTCCTCCCCTGGGACAGACAGAAAGTGATGTGCTAATGAGTGTGGACCTGGTGTTTGGCATAGGAGGGGCAGGTAGGGCTGGGGTTTGGAATAGGAGGGGCAGGTAGGGCTGGGGTTTGGGATAGGAGGGGCAGGTAGGGCTGGGGTTTGGGATAGGAGGGGCAGGTAGGGCTGGGGTTTGGGATAGGAGGGGCAGGTAGGGCTGGGGTTTGGGATAGGAGGGGCAGGTAGGGCAGGGATGCCACTGCAGCTCACAAGGACGCCACAGCACAGGGCACAGTGCCCTGGGGGTTTCTGAGTCTGTCACCTTTTACAGGAGTGCAGAGTCTCCCTTGGAGCAACGGGTGGGTTCAGGTGTCATCCTGGGGCGAGAATGTCTTTTCTTCTCCCTCACAGGTGGAATCACAGTGAGTGAACGGATCCCTTGTTCAGACGGACAGAATGACACAGTTTTGCGACGGACCACAGCCTCCTTTTGGCCATGTCATTAAACCCTTCTGAAACAGGGGACACTCGATTCAGGCAGAACCTCAGTCAGCTACGCTGAGCCAGGCTCTCTCAGAGCCGGACTTGAGGCCCTGAACTTGGCCCCAGGAAGCTGTTTCCTGAGGGTCCAGGAATGTGCTTTGTTCCGAGAAGACGTCGCTTTCCCTGAAGCTTTTGTTAAAAATAAACATAGACAGGGAGAAAGAATTTCACTGAGAGAAAAAAAAAATAAAAATACAACCATGCCTATTTAGGCCTTGTCTCCATTCATGTAAGCAGCCGTGACTGCTGCTACCTCAAGGTCGGCGGTTCAAAGCCACCAGCTGTTCTCCCCAAGGATGGTGAGGCTCCTGGGAGACCCCACAAGGGCAGCTCCACTCTGTCCTGTGAGTCAGGATGGTCTCTGGAGCTGTGTCTGGCCATGTAAATGCCCCCTGACTGCAGAGCCCATTCTGGCTCACGTCCCACGTGAGAACCTGGAATTCGGCCATCACATTAGGAAGAGGATTTCCAGGCCTTTCCTCCGGGCCACTCTGGGTGGGTGAGTGAAGCACGAGTGTCTGTCACTCCCAGGGGCTGTAAGTACGTGACCCTGTGGTCCTTGAATGGCAGCCCCACAGGGAAATGTGTGTGTTACACACAGACGGAAGCGTGCCTTTCCTCCTTAGTGAGCTTGCTTAGAGCCCCGAGGGCTTGACCAGGGGACGTAAAGGCCCTAAGAGCTGCCCGGCCTGTGGAGCGAGGACTCAAGCAGAATCGACCCTGCTGCTGTTGGGGCCACAGTCAGAATTGAGGTGCATCTCCTGTGTGTCTGACAGCCACCAGGCTCCCCCAGGAAAGACACAAGGCCACACAGCACTGTGCTTGGGGTGGGAGGCTCCTTAAAGAGATGAGACTTTGGGGAGGCAGACCCCAACCCAACCACGGCCACCAACTGCGGTGAAGGGAAGCAGTAGTGTGATGTTTTGGAGGGGTTTTTTTTGGGGGGATGCTGAACAATAACATTTGGGGGGGTGCATATCTTCATGCATGTGTGTCTGGGGTCACACAGTCTGCTCTCTGTCCATCTCACTGGCCATTACCCAGCTATTGCACACACCCAAGATGCCTTGGGGTGGAGGGGATGGAGGAGCAGGGGGGCAGGAGAGGGGGGATCTGAAAGGTGGGGCTCGTGGAGGAGATGGGATTGAGCAGGACCACAGCAGTCCCTGAGCGCAGACGACTCAGGAGGAGGGTGACGGAGAGGAAGGAAGAGAGCTATGGGCTCCAGGGTGGGGCACCGGCCAGAAGTCAGCTCAACCCGCTGCTGTTGGAACAGGAGCCTGCAAGGTTTGGATTTCTCCAGGTTCTGGAGGCGACGTCAGGCTGCACTCTGGGCTGGCCCAGCTCCAGGGGCTGCTGGGGTTCCCCATGGGCCTGGGCCGTGTTTCTGCCCCTGGTGAGTCTGAGCATGCTCCCAGGTACAGGGTTTAAAGACTGCCTGTTGGCGTAACAAGCAAAACCCTATTTCCAAACAGGTCCAAGCCCATAAGCAGGATCTCCACTGCCGTGGCGACAATGTCACTCACAGGGGCACTCTGGGGCAGGTGGAACTGTCCCTGTGGGTTTCTGAGACTCTAACTCCTTCTTGTCCTGGCTTAGCGACGTGTGTGCTTATTTTTTACTGTTTTGTAATTCTTTTCCCCAATGATTTTATTGGGGGCTCTTACAGCTCTTACAACATACAACACATCATTTCTATCAAGCATATTTGTACACATGTTGCCACCTTCATTTCCAAATATTTTCCTCTTGAGCCCTTGTTATAAGCTTCTCCCCCCTCCCTTTTTTAAAATGAATCATTTTATTGGGAGCTCTGTTTTGTCATTTAAAAAAATCATTTTATTGAGGGTTTTTATAGCTCTTATCACAATCTATTCATCCATCCATTGTGTCAAGCATATTTGTACATATGTTGCCTTCATCATTCTCAAGATATTTTCTTTCTACTTGAGCCCTTGGTATCAGCTCATTTCCCCCTCCCTCCCTTTCTCTTCATCCCTCCTGAACCCTTGATAAATTATAAAGTATTATTTTCATATCTTACATCATCCTCTGCCTCCCTTCACCCACTTTTCTGTTATTTGTCTCCCTGGTGGACTATGTCGATCACTGGGATCAGTTTCCCCTTTCTTCCCACACCTAGCCCTTCCCCTCCTGGTATCTCGACTCTCAATATTGGTCCCGAGGGTTGCATTTGTCCTGGATTCCCTGTGTTTCCAGCTCTGATCTGTACCCAAGTACATGCTCTGGACCAGCCAGATTTATAAAGTCATATTGGGGTCATGATAGTGGGGGGGGGGGTGGTGGTGAGAAGCATTAAAGAACTTGAGCAAAGTTACATGTTCACCGGCACCCTGACTGGCTCGTCTCTTCCTTTTGAGCCTTCTGTGAGGGGATGTCCAATTATCTACAGAGGGGCATTGACTCTCCACTCTGCACTCCCCCTCATTCACATCCATAAGATTCTTTTGTTCTGGATCTTTGGTGCCAAGTACCTGATCCCATCAATACCTCATGACCACACAGGCTGGTGTACTTCTTCCATGTGGACTTTGCTGCTTCTTAGTTAGCCACTTATTTATCTTCAAGCCTCTAAGACCCCAGACATTATATCTTGTAATAGCCAGACACCATCAGCTGTCTTCACCACAGTTGCTTATGCACCCACTTTGTTTTCAGCGATGGTGTTGGGAAGGTGAGCATCATGGAATGCCATTTTAAAAGACCAAAGCGTCCTGGTGTTGAGGGAGCACTTGAGTAGAGGCCCATCTGCTGCCTTAATATTAACATCTAAATATATGTACATAGATCTATTTCCCTATCACTATATATAGATTCACATATGTACATGCCTGTATTTAGACCTCTATAAATGTCCTTTGCCTTCTAGTTCTTTCCTCTGTTTCCTTTTACTTTCCTCTTGTCCCATTATCATGTTCTGCCTTCATTTGGCTTTCATTAATTCCTCTTGGCTACATCGCACTTGATCAAGCCCCAGAAGGCCTCTTACGCCCTCCTCGCCATCGATTTCAGATCACTGGCATTTCCCGGCAACTAAAGCTCTTTACTGAAGTAGAGGCCTCATCTTTCTCCTGAAGACATGGCTGGTGGTTTCAGACAGGTGAGCTTGCGATCAGCAACCCACTGCGTAACCCACGACACTCCCAGGGGTCCCCTAAATAGCTCATGATCATGACCCCTCATGTCCTATTTCCAGGCCCGACTTCTCTCCTGAAGGGCAGACCTGTAGGTCTGTCTGATAGGTCAGCCTCTCCACTGGGACTCACACAGGCAGGACCCAAGCATGTCCAAAAGCACACATAGCTCTTCGTGACCCCTCCCCTGACCATGGGCCCAAGAAAGACCAAGTCCTCCACAGCTTCCTCTTTCCTCCACTTCCCATGACGCGATCCAACGGCCCTGCTGTGAGGGTGTGGGTTTCCTTCCTAACCCGCACCGAAGGCTACAGTCCCTGATCTTCACCAAGTCCTCCTGCTTTCAGCAAGCAAGGTTGCGTCATCTGCATGTCTCAGGTTGTTCATAAGATCCCGATGGGCGCCCTTCCTCTTATAAGCCAGCTTCTCTGTCGAGAGCACCCACCGCACGCAGACGGATGGCGTCAGGTGTGAGGCCCCAACCCTGACACCCATCTTTCCTAACCTCAAGCCCCGCCGTCTTCTCTCTGGCCTGTTCCCACCACTGCCTCTTGACCCACCTGCAGATGAAGCGTCCTGGAACGCCCTTGTCCTCCAGGCTGCCCGCGGTCTGCTCTGCTCCATGCCCTGGCGTGCCCATGCTCCTTCGAGAAGCCCAACGATCCTTTGCCAAGCCAGGCTGTGACTCTGAGGACGGAGGTGGCCTGGCCGGAGTCTGCACGTGAAAGACGGACAGCGCATTGGGGAGAGCCCAGAAGCCTCGACGCGTCTGGATGATGGTCCTGGGAAGGGACCGTAACGGGGTCATGGACCACCAGACGGACCTACATGCCTGCCTGGAGGGAAGCCCATGTGGCCAGGGAGCTCCTTAGGGGCAAGGGTGGCGAGAGACTCATCTCACCTACTCTGGATGTGTTGTCAGGAGAGACCAGTCCCTAGGGAAGAACCTTGTGCTGGGTAAAGGTGGGGGAGGGGGGGCGGTTGGCAATGAGAGGAGAGCCCTCATGGAGATGGACAGACACCGTGACTGAAGCCATAGGTTGGGCCTGAGAACCACGGTGAGGACAACCCCGGACTGGCGCTGGCCTGTTCTGTGGGGCACAGGGTCACAACTAACCCGACACTTGCTGTTTCTCACCGCCTTGCACTCTGCACAGCCCTCGCTCAAGTCGAATGACATCATGGCTTCCTCACAGAACGGCACTGCCTCCCTCTAAGCCCATACCCAGTACACCCAACCCTGCACCCTGCCCTCTGCCCACCAGGACCCAGTGCTTCTCCCCCCATTGGAGAAGTCAATCCAAAGACCCCCTGCCTGTCTGCCGCGACAGGCTTTCTGCAGCCCTCATCCAATTGCACCGTCTGAATTATCTCAGGAGTGGTTTGACCGGCCACAGCAGGTGGACGCTAGCCAAATGACTAGTCGCTGACCTCCACCCCACCTGGATGTGCCTCACCAGACAGGCCTGGTCACCGACTTCCCAAAGGCCCTTGCAACTAGAGCACAGTTCTACGGCTCTGTGCCAGTCTAGGTTGACTAGAGAAACACATTCATAGATGCTCATACGTGTTTTAAAAGGGTCTTTATGCATGACACATGGAATCCAGGAACAGGAATGGGAGTAGTGATACCAGAAGAATAGGGAAAGGTGGGGAGAGGAATGGAGGAAGGAGGAACCCATCGCAATGACAGAACCACACACTCTACTCACCCACCCCCAGAGGGACAAACAAGAGAAACCATGGAGGTAGGGAGACAGCAGTCAATGTAAGATGTGAAAATAATAATAATTTATAATTTATCAAGGGGCCACAAGGGTGGGGGGCAGGGACAAAAGAGAAGCTGATATCAAGGGCTCAATAAAAAATAAATGTCTAGAAAATATTGATGACAACATATGTACAAATGTGCTTGCTATAATTGATGTGTGGATTGTTATACGAGCTGTAAGATCCCGCAATAAAATCATCTTTTAATTTAAAAAGAAAGACAAGAAAGAGCTTTATGTTAAAGAGCAATTGTATATTGAGAAAACATCTCAGCCCAGTCCAGATCAAGTCCATAAGTCGGATGTTAGCCCCTATGTCCAATACCAGTCTGATATCAAACTCACACATCACACGCCATGACGCTGAGTGCAGGAAGATCACAGGCCGGTGGGTGGGCAGTCTTGTGGATCCAGTGGCGGTGGAAGCATCTCAGCACTGCCATGGGTCTCCACCTGGCTCCTCCAGCTCCAAGGTTCTGGCTTCGTCAGCGTAGCTCCCTGTGGCTTGTCCACAGGAATGTCTCTCAGGAAGACAAGCAGAGAGAGAGTGTGTCCTGTCTCCAGGGAGGAAGACGGGGGTTCCCAGAATCCTCAGGAGAAGGCCGTGCCCACAGAGGCCTCATCGACTATGGCCTGATTGACAGGCTAGGCTCCACCCCTTCACAAGTTGACAGGAGATGACGTCACTGCCACAGACTCCAACACAACATGTGGTCAAGGGTTATGAAGGGGCAGGACCCGCTCTGGGCATCTGGGACACAGCAGCAGCATGCTAGACAAAGACCCCTGACCATGAAAAGTAGAGGTAAGAATAATAGCCGCATAATGTCCTGGTGGCATGGCGGGCTCCACATCGGGCTCCACTGACTTCAAGGACAGTCGTTCCAGCCCACCAGCCACACTTCAGAAGAAAGAGGAGGCTCTGCCAATGGGCTCTGAGACGCGATCACAAAACAGCGGGCTGTCTCTGGGGGATGGACCTTCCTGCAGGCGGCATCCGTCTTGTGCTGAGGAGAAGGCTTCCGATGCGTTTTACATCTTCTGTTCCTTTGTGCCTCTTTCGTGCCTAGTGTTGAGAAAACACACATCCAATCTCTCGAGGCCACACGGTGGGGCTGTACCTTTCTTTGGGGTGTGTGTGTGTGTGTGTGTGTGTGTGTAACTCCCCCACATCCTCTGTACCACAATGCCTGTGCAGTGGTGCCTGTTTGGCTCAGCTCTCCCTGTTTCTGGTCTGGGGCTTAGGCCACGGTCATCGGCTCTGGGCCGCTCCTTTGAGAGACCTCATCACAGCTCCTATTTCTCTGTGTGTCTCTGTCCCCCACCGCACGGACTTCTTTTTCATGCTTCCTCCCCGCAACCTGTCAGAGTGCAGACCGGTCTTATCTCTGTATCTGTTATTCTTCGGAAATCTCCTTCTCTGTTTTGCTGCAAAATGTCAGGAGGTCTTAAGGACACGGTGTGCCGGCGGGTGGTGTTGAGAATCTGAAGGCGGCGACCGTGACCAGGCTGACACAGGCCCGGGAGGTTGAGGAGAGCAAATACCGCCTTCCAATCAGGACCCTTGGGAGCTGCGGTGTCAAGGGCAAAGGGCAAAGGGCAGAGCCAGGATTGGTGGCTTAAAGGGCATATCTGAGGTGGATGTGACCACCACGGAGCAACACGCTGGACAAGCTCAAGGAACCAGGGAGTGGTCTTCGGATTTGGTGTCCACAGTGGGAGAGAAACCACTGGTCCTGGAAGGAAAGGGAGGTGACAGGCTCTACCCGGAAGAGAGTGAGGCCCCCAAACTCCCAGCCAGCGGGGGAAGGAGGGGGAGAGGCAGGCAAGGAATGGGCAAAAAACTGCCCAGCCTGAGAGAAGACTCCAGGGTGGAGGCCTGGGCTGGAAACTCTAGGCCGAAGGGCCTGCTCACTTCACATAGGGACTACAGAAGGGGGCCGTGCCAGCAGGGGACCAGAGGCTGGGACGTCTGGACCCAGAGATCAGGGGCATTTATGGGGGTTTGGAGAGTGGCAGGTGAAGAAGTCCCGAGATGCCACCCAGCCCCGCAGGGGGACAGATGGGAACGGGGAGGGGGTGGAGCCCAGCAAGCCTGGCCTGCTCCAGACTGAACTTGGACCAGCAAGGTCACAATGCAGGAGGTGCTGGCCAGCCGGCTGAGCAAGCAGTGGGTGGGGGGCGCGCGTAGGAACCTGCCAGGCTCCAGAGCACAGCCCTGAAAGACTGCCGGGCCTGCTAGATGGAGCTGGGGCTGGCTGTGGATGAAGCAGGGGTCCATGCTCTTCTGCACTGGGGGAAAGTTCAGCGCCGTCAGCTTCTTCCCACTGCCTGAACCGGCTTGCTCCTCCTGGCAGAACTTCTTGCAGGGCTGCTCCAGGGCCCGCCAGGGAGCTGCAGAGGCTATGCCCCGAGCCTTGCTGTCCCGCCCCTGCCAAACACGTGCACAGCCATGTCCCTCCCTCCTATCCACCCAGTCTTCTCCCCTCTGGGCCCGCGTGTTCATAGAGGGAGTCAGATCATGTTCCTGCCCCTGCTTTCTGAGTCTGGGGGATGAAACGAAGTCTGAGGGGCCAAGATCGGGGCTGTTGGGTGGCTGGGATGAAGTTTCCCAGCAAAATTCTCCCGGAGCATAAGCAGGTGCATTGTCATGATGGGGGAGAAAACATTCCTTGATGCCACATTCTGGATATTTCCCGCACCAAAGCAGATTCCTTTTCTAAAAACTTCTTCCTAAGGAGCGCCCCCTTCCCCCAGGATTATCTGCGTGTCCTTTAAGAAAAACTATCAAGATGATCCCTAAGGAATCCTCCCCCCCACCCCCCAAACAATGACCATAACCTTCTACTCTGACCTTGGATTTCACTAGACCAGCAGATCCCCTCAGAAACCACTGTTTTGTTTGGACCTTTGTTTTTTTGAAAGGTGCCCTCAGGAGGGCAAGATAAGTGCATGATCAAGAGAGCGTGTCTGCAGCCATCCGCTGCAGATCACACAGGGATGTTTAAGCCCATCTTGTTGGGAGCAAATCGTGTATGTACAAACTGGGCCCTGGTGGCCGATGATTCTGACTTACTCTCGGATGCCAGAAAGGCATCTGAACTTTTCAAGACTTCCGTACGGAAGGAGACAATCGCTTTGGTGGTCCGGCCAGGGGGCCAGGAAGCTTTTCTCTTCAGGGGTCCTTGCTGTCCTGATGGTTGGTGCTCGGGAGTCTGGTGGGAAGTAGCCCTCTGGGTGCAGCTGTTCCCCGTTGGGCTGTCACTGCAAGGTCAGCAGTTGAAACTACCAGCAGTTCCTTGGGGGGGGGGGGGGAGACGAGGTTTTCTGCTCCCTGTGAAAGCCACGGTCTCAGAATCGCACAGGGGCAGTTCCGAGGGCTGCCGTGAGTCAGCCGTGCTGTGGTTTTTGAGCTTAAATGGAGCCAGAACCACCAGCGAGTATCAGGGTCTTCTCCGTCGTTGGTGTTCTTCTTGACATCATGTATTGACACCATGCTTCTGGGGACCCCAATCCCGACTCAGGTAGTTACCAAGATGGCAGTGGGGAGCAGTCCTGGCTGGGACCCCCCCTCTTTGTCACTGCCCCTCCACTTACCAAGCATGGCGTCTTTCCCAGGGGCTGGTCTCTCCCGACACACACCCTCCTTGTGTAAGGCGATGTCTTGCCATGCTTGCTTCCAAGGATCACGTGTGGTTGGGCTTCATTGAGTCCGTTCTGACACTTGCCATTGGACCGTGGGGCTGGTGGAGGCAGGGCCAGGGACAGCCAGGTGAGCACACAGGTGTATTTTAGAAGGAGAGCAGTCAGAGGCTCTTTAGCAGGGAGGGAGGTGAGTCTCCGCCTCACAGACCTAGGACATGCCCTCAGGAGGGACTAGTCCCTCGGGAAGGACACTGAGCTCAGTCAATAAAAGAGAGGCAAGGGACTGACTGTGGGCAGCTTCTCAGGCTCAAGCCTGACAAGGTCCAGGAGGACAGTGCAGGGCGGGCAGAGTGTGCACCTGTCCTGCTGTGTGCACCCCCAGTGATGCACTTAGCTACAGCAGCAACAGCGGAGTCAACGGGGCTGGGGTTTTTATAGGAAGAAAGGACACCCGAGATGGATGGGTGAGGATGAGGCAGAGATCGGAGTGAGAGTTGAAAAACTAGGGACTAGGGCTGAGCCCCGGTGGCGTAGTGGTTGTGTGCAGGACTGCAGCCCACTGGGATGGAGGTTCAATTCCAGAAGTGGGGCTGAGCCTCCTACTCCCACCACCGGAGAGCAGTGATGCCCCCCCAAAAAAAAAGAAAAAGAAAAAAGAAAAGCTAGAGACTAGACGGTTTCCCAGCAGTCCCTAGAAACTTGGCGAGAAGTACAGGGGTCAATGTTCCCCCCCCGGGGGGGGCTTTAAGAGGGAACATGTCTCTGGATGCCTTGGCCTCAGGCTTCTGCCATCAGGACTGTGAGAGAATATATGTTTCTGGTATCTTATGTCGAAAGAATCCAGCAAACAAATCACACCCCCCACCCCACCCACCATGGGGCAACTCTATTGTCATGAGGGGTCACTATGATCTTAAAAAAAAAAGGACTCAAAAAAAAAAAAAGGACTCAAGGCATCTACCAGCACATAGAAGATACACAGTTGCAATGATAATAAAACTATGTTGAAACAGTTTCCAAGCCTCTGATCTTTCTTGCTACATTAAAGAGCACGGTCTCCACTGCAGGTCTAATGGCTACATAGTTGCACAGGTCTAATGGCTACACAGTTGCGCAGGTCTAATGGCTACATAGTTGCGCAGGTCTAATGGCTACATAGTTGCAAGAAGGGCAACCATGGTTGAAGATTTCTACAGCCTCTGTCCTGGATTCCAGTCACCAAGACATAAGTGCTGGCAGGGCTGCTGTGGCTGGTCCCCTGAAGTCCATAGGAAGTCAGGTCTTGTTCTCCATGGACTTTTTTATTGTGAACTAGGTGAAGGTCTACTGTGCGGGTCATCCGTTTTACATTCCACGGCCACACACATTCTTGTTCCAACTCACCCGTTACCCTCCCCTCCAAGGAACCTCCCCCAGCCACTTCCCCCTGTGCTTCCTGCTGCCCTTCCTCCTCCTTCCCGCCCCCTCTGAACTCTGCCCTTGGTCTTTGGATGTTAAGAAGCCGAGGACTCTAACAGGGCCTGAGTCCAGTCCCGAATCCAAAAAGTGACCGAGAACCATCCTCCTGCAGGCCCCGACAGCCTCTACAACGTCAAGCCCCTGGGTTCTGTTCATGGGTCTTGGTGGGTCTGGGCCTTCAGCACAAGAGTCCCTCGCCTTCAGCTGGAACCCGACGGCTGTTTCTCGGGAGACAGTTGAAGCCTCATTGCCTGGGAAACATGAAGGAGCACTCTTCCCACTGTCCTGCCGGTTCTCTGCGAGTCGGAGTCAATCAGACGACAATGAATGACGTTCACCAAATGAACAGACCAATCCAACCGCCCCTGGATCACTCCTGACTCAATAAGACAGAGCCCAGCTGCTCCCAGGAGGTAGCTGGCATCCGGGGTCCCACAGATGACACGCGCACACACACGATCTCCTTCGTGAGATGGGCTGATGTTTGTAAAGCACTCAGCATCCCATTGAAGTACTATTGTGCCCATAAAATGCAGCACAGCAGAGACAACCTCAAGCCAAACGCATCCACTCCGAGAACCCATCCATGCATCCTCTCCCCCTTTGTTTTGGACGGAGGTCCTGTGTCGCATACACTGGTGTAACTAAAAGGTCAGGGGTCAAGTCCTCCCTGGGTGCCACCGAAGGCAGGCCTGGCCATCTGCATCAGCAGAAGTCCCTGTGCCCCCCCCTTCCCGCCCATGTCTCCCCTGACACACATGGGGTCCTCCTGACAGCAATGGCTTAGGCTACTGGACACGCTTACCCTCTGCTCGCCACTTCTGGGGAGAAGGATGAGGCCATCTGCTCCCAAGGAGATTTACAGGCAGGCAGTTCTGCTCCGTCCACAGGGTTGCTGCGGTCAACAGCGGCTCTTGCTGGAGAGGCATCCTCACCCCCAGTCTGCCGGTGCACCCGAAGGGAAGCGCACATTCGTGCAAACAGCATCCTCCGAGCTACGTGACCACCGGCAACCCGCAGACGACACAACCATGTCTTCTGAGAGTGATGACTTGACTCCCTTACTGGGAAAGACGAAGGACTGCGGCTTCAGTGGGGGGGTTACAGCTGAAGGCACAGAAAACCCCTGTGGTGGTCATGTGCTTGATGTCAATTTTGTGATTGGAAGTCTATGGGTGGAGTGTAGCCTGTTCATCTGGAGATAGCCATTGAGTAGCCAATGAGGCCTCTGTGAGGGCATGGCTTTCTCTCGAAACTTCTGGGGAATCTCGCGGTATTTCCCCCATGGAGATGAGAGGCCATCTCCCCAGTTGTTGGGAGTCAGTCTCAGAGATGATGAACTACGGACAAGACAAGATGGCAGCGTCTGAGGAACTGGAAGAGCCAGAGAAGTCACACAGCCTTACCCTGATGGAACCAGACCTCTGAAGCCGGAAAAGCCACACAGAGAGTCCTGCCAGTGCTGAGATGTTCCTATCACCAATGGATACTGTGGATGGACCCTGAGCCTTGGAAGCGAGGAGCCATGAGGGGACCCCACCAGAGCCAAGACTCTGCACCCACTGGCCTGTGACTTCGTGAGTCGGAAGGGGACTTTATAGACCGATAGTGGGCATATGGACTAATATGGGACTTTTGGACTTGGACTGGGTTGGGATGCTTTCTCAATGTTCCATTCCTTTTGTGTATAAACCTTACCCTTACATCCATATGCATGTCTATGAATTTGTTTCTCTGTCTACCCAGACTGACACAACCCCAGTCTTCACAACCGGACCCATCAGTAGCATTATCAAGAGAGCAAATGGCCCATTCCACCGGGCAAGGCCTCTTCACAGCTCTGACGACTCAGGGCGCTGACTCAAGCCATGGGGGTGTTCATCTCGTGCACATGCAAGGAAAGGATGAAAGCTGAACAAGGCGATTTTTGAGTCGTGAAAATCAAACATCCCACAGGCTGCCGGCAGAATATCTGTCCTGAAAGAAATACAGCCTGCCCAGCCTGTGGCAGCCACAGATCACAAAGAATAGAATCCATCTAGCTGAGAAGCAGCAAAGCCCACCTGGAGGAAGCACGCCAGCCTGTGTGACCACAAGGTGCCAAAGGGATCAGTTATCAGCATTTAAGAACTAAAAATCATAACACTGAGTGCTCACCTCCCTGATATGATCACAGGTGATAAATGAGTGCATAAGCAAATGTGGTGAAGAAAGCTGACGGTGCCTGTCTATCAAAAGAGAGTAACCAAGCGGCCATCCAGCTCAGAAGCAACAAAGCCCACCTGGAAGAAGCACACCAGCCTGTGTGACCACGGGGTGTCGAAAGGATCCGGTGTCAGGTATCAAAGAACTAAAAATTATATCTTTATAAAGGAGGGGGAGTACAGATTGGGGACCTAAAGTCCATCAATAGGTGAAGTGATATCCCCTTGCAGATGGGCTGCAGGGAGGAGAGGAGCTAATCAAGGCACAGTGTGGCAACTTTCCTCTAGTTCTCAAATGCATCCTCCCACCCACTATCATGATCCCAGCTGTACCTTGCCAATGCAGCTAGACCAGGGGATGTACATTGGAGCCGGAAACATGGAGAATTCAGGATAGATGATCTTTTCAGGACCAGTGGTGGGTGTAGTGATACCAGGAAGATGGAGGGAGGGTGGAGTGGAAGTGGGGAACCAATGGCAGGGATCTACATATGACCTCTCTGGTGTATGGATAGCAGGGAAGTGGGTGAAGGGAGACATTGGACAGAGCACGATATGAAAAAGTAATAACAATGTGTAAATTATTATGGGTTCATGGGGGAGGGGATGGGGAAGGGAAATATGGGGAGCTGGTGCTTGGGGCTGAAGTGGAGGGAGGCTGTTTCGGAGGGTGATGATGACAGCGGATGTGCAAATGTGGCATGCAGACAATTGACACATGTATGGATCGTGATGGGAGTTGTGTGAGGCCCGAATAAAATGATTTATTAAAAAAATAGAGTCTACATCTAAGGGAGGGAATGGTATCAGAACTGAAAATGGAGGTGACTTAAGTATTGAGTTGCATATGTGAAGTACATGCTAATAGAACTTGGGAGAGGAGGAGAGGAGTACAGTCCGTGTGTCCCCTAGATTCGAGGATGACACGAGACCATTTCCGCTACATTGGATGTGCCTCGGCAAGGAGCAGACCCTGGAGATGAGCATCTTGCTTGGTCAAGCAGAGGGGCAGAGCCTCCAGGAGATGGACTGACGGTGGCTGCACCAGGGTCTCAAACAGCAGCGACTGTGTGTCGGGCGGGGGGAGCAGAGCCAGGCAGCACCACCAGGCCAGGGGGAGCATCTTGCCTGAGGTCCTCCCCCAAGGAGCTGCAGCCCTGTGGCAGGGGGAGGGGGGCAGAGCACCTCCCGGAGGACAAGAGGCAGGCGGGAAATGAATGTTCTAGAGAAGTTGTCCTCAGCCTGTGGGTCATAATCCCTTAGGGGGTTGAACGATCCTTTCAGAGGGGTTGCCTGATTCGTAACAGAAACAAAATGACAGTGATGAAGCAGCAACAAACATAATGTGATGCCCCCAATAAAATGATAGAAAACATAATGCTATGGGGGGGGGGGTCACCACCACTTGAGGAACTGTATTAAAGCGTCGAGGCATGAGGAAGGCTGAGGACCACTGCTCTAGGGGAAAAAGGGAAAGAACTGCCCAGGCCGGGCCCAGGAAGCTTTTCACAATAAAAATGACCATGAAATCCAGTGCCCGTGAGTCTACCCAGCCCCTTCCCGGTGCTACAGGCAAGGGGGACGACTCCCATGGCTGCAAATCTTCCCAGACCAGCCCGGCCCGTCTCCCTCTTGGGGAGAGGCTGGCAGATGTGAGCCACCAACGCGTGGGCGAGCGACTGTGTGCCTTAACCACCACGCCACCAGGGCTCCTTATGCGAGTCCAATAAACAGAAGCCCCCTTAATAGTCTCTCGCTCTGCCAGTCTGCATGCAAATACCTTTCCTTCCCCTCCTCCCTCCCCCCCCACCTCGTCCTCTGCCTTCTCCATGCCACGCTGGGCACATGGGTCCTCTCAAGAAAGCACAGCCAGCATCCTACTGCAGAGTCCCGGGTAGCGCAATGGGCTGCCAGGTCAGCAGTTTGAGACCACGGGCCACTCTGTGGGAGGAGGATGAGGCTCTGTGCTGCTGTCAAGAGTGACAGACTCAGAAACTCACAGGGCCAGGTCAACCCTGGCCTGCAGGTCACTCTGAGTGGGAATCCATGCAGCTGGTAGTAAGTAAAGCAACACACACACAGCCAGGAAGCCGGTTGGGTGGGTGGGGCGCTGTTAAGCTCTGTGAGAGACCGAGGAAGTCATCTGCTCCTGTACAGCTCTTCGGGAACCCTAAGCAGAAGTTCTGCTCTGGCCTGTAGGATCACAATGAGTCAGAATCGACTTTTTGGCCGTGGGTTTGGAACATGCGCTCAGCAAATACAGGTGCAGCACCCGCCCGGTGCCAGGCCGGGTGCCAGGGCCGGTTGAGAACACGTGGCCTTGGCCCTCAGAGAGCTCCGGGAGGAGTGCCCCTTCCAGCATGGCGGTGAAAACGCAGATGGATTTTAATGGAAAAGTCCCTTCCAGTGTCACACGAGGCGCCCCGTGGTGGAGTGGTCACACATTCGGCGGTGATGGAAAGGCCAGCAGCTGGAAACCGCAGGCTGCGCCTCCTGGAAAGAGTGACCGTCCTGGAAACCCACAGGGCAGTTCTGCCCTGTCCTGGAGGGTCAGTCACTGAGTCGGCATGGACTCCAGGGCCACACTAGCCACACGTGGCTCTGTGGCCATCATTCCAGC
>PVJH01027592.1:0-28456 GCA_004026705.1 Nesogale talazaci | reverse complement strand
GGGTATCACTGCCCCCCTGGTAGGAGTAAGCGGTCCAGCCTTGCTCCTGGAGAGCTGCTGCTGGATTTGAACCGCCAACCCAGTGGGCCGCAATCCCACCCACAACCATGACGCCACCGGGGCTCAGCCCGATCTCTTTGTTCTGAAATGGACAAGACCTCCTGTAATGAAACTCCAACTGTCAATCTGATTCACAAGGTTACCACCCAGCTCTCCCCCATTCTTCAGTCTACATGTAATTCACCATCCAGGAAAAATGATGGACTCTCTGTTTCCAAACAAACCGCGTGCTTTCCCAACTTGGTGTTTCCACTGGGAGCAGTCCCCGATAGTGGATACCTGTTGTTCCTGCCTGCTCTGTGCAATTCCATGGTGATCAATGGAGAGAAGACGGCAGTTGTTAAGGATTTGGTCTCCCTCGAATCCACGATCAATGTTCATGGAAGCAGCTGTCAAGAGGTCAAACCATGCGCTCCATTGGTTCAACCCCTACCCAAGACCTCTTTAGAATGTTGGAAAGCAGGGAGGCTCCTTTGAGGGCTAAAGTGCTCCTGTCCTATTACCTCATCTGCACATGAAAGTTGGACTTTGAAAAAGGCAGCCCCAAGGGCTGAGCCCTGGTGGCGTAGTGGTTGTGCCCCGGACTGCGGCCACTGGGATGGAGGTTCGATTCCAGCGCCACAGGAGCGAAAGGCTGGGCCTCCTACTCCCACCACCAGAGGGCAGTGATGCCCCCCCCCAAAAAAAAGCCAAGAAGAACTGCTACATTTAAGTGGAGCTGCTGGTGAAGAATAGCGGAAGTCCCAAGCCTGTCTTGGAAGAAGTACAGCCAGAGGGCTCCATAGAGACAAGGGTGGTGAGGTGTCGTCTGACATGCTTTGGACATGTTGTCAGGAGAGACCAGTCCCTGGAGAAGGACATGGGCTTGGTAAGGTGGAGGGTCAGCAAGAAAGAGGATGGACACGGTGACTCCAGCAATGGCCTTAACTGTAGGAACAACTGTGAGGACGGTGTGGGCCTGGACAGTGCTTATTTCTGTCGTGCTCAGGGCTGCCAAGGGTCAAAGCCCACTCCACAGCCCCTAGCAACACGCGGTGACGTAGCACCTCTCTCTGGCACAAAGATTTGTTCAGGGACGGAGGAGCTAGCGAACTTTGTCCGGGGATTGTTGCTGCAATGATTGAGAAGGAAGTAGCCTCTCTGCTATATTTTGGACTGAGGGGTTTTTTTTGTGTGTGTTTTATTGTCTGTGTGTCTTTGTTTTGTTTTGTTTTGTGGCATCACTGCTCTCAGGTGGTGGGAGTAGGAGGCCCAGCCTTTGCTCCTGTGGAGCTGGAATTGAACCTCCGTCCCAGTGGGCTGCAGTCCTGCGCACAACCACTACGCCACGGGGCTCAGCCCTGTCTTTTTAATTAGGTATGCTTTTCTTTACATGAACTCAGGTTAGGGAAATTTATCAATATAACAACTAGATTAATAGTTTCTTGGCGTTATGATAGGGGGAGCTGGGGATAAATGGGAACAAATCATAGTGCGTGTAAGAATGAAGAAAATGTTCCAAAATAGACTGTGGCACTAAATACTCAACTCTCTTTAAGATATCTGAACCACTGAATTGTATGCTATATGAGTTATATATAAATAAAATGCTAAAAATATGTTTAAATATATTAAAATATATTTAAAAGAATAAAGATAATGTCTTGATAGCAAAACAATTATAAAACATATATATACCTACTCCCACCACCAGAGAGCAGTGATGCCCAAAAAACAAAAACAAAACAAAACAAAACAAAAAAACATATATATAAAACACATTTGCTCGTGTGCCCTTTCACATCTTCCATTAATGTCACCAATTATGTTCATCGTGATGTGCAACTGTCACAACTCTCCATCACCAAATTTTTCATTACCATAAACAGACTCTCTCTCCCGCCTAAATAATGACGACTCCCTTCCCCTTCCCCTTCCCTCCCACTCTTAGTATCTACAAATAAACTCTGGTTCCTACGAGTAAGATGATGCAATATATGAGAGAGTTTTAAAAAAAATACGTGGACAAATGGAAATAAAAGACAATGGAATTTTTTTCATGAACTTGTGGTTGACTTCCAAGAAGTAGCCTCTTTGGACAGAAGTCACTGCGCATGCAGGGCGGAAGTTTGGAGCTGCTGTGGCCGTGTAGTTCTGCTCAGGAAAGAAAGCCGACCAGAGCATGAAGCAGACACAAAGAGATGCAGAGAGGAGAACGGTCAATCCATTGCTTTGTTTTGTTTTGTTATAAATCACTTTATTGGGGGCTCTTACAGCTTTTTTTGGGGGGGGGTGTTAAATCATTTTATTGGGGGCTCGTACAATTCTTATCACAATCTATATCCATCCATCCATTGTGTTCAGCACATTTATACATTTGTTGCCATCATTCTTTTCTTTTCTTTTCTTTTTTAATTTCAGGGGAGAAAGCAAATGCAGTCCCATCATTCTTAAAGCATTTTCTTCCCACTTGAGCCCCTGGTATCAGTTCCTCATTTTTCTGCACCCCCAAGAACCCTTGAAAATTTATAAATTATGATTGTTTTGTCATGTCTTACACGGTCCAATGTCTCCCTTCATTTACTTTTCTGTTGTCCATCTCCCAGGAAAGGGCTATTTGTAGATCCGTGTGATTTGTCCCCCCTTTCTACCCCACTCTCCCGGTGTCACCACTCTCACACTGGTCCTGAGGGGGTTCATCTGTCCTAGATTCCCTGTGTTTCCAGTTCCTATCTGTATCAGTGTACATCCTCTGGTCCAGACAGGTTTTCTTACCGCTTTTATAACAATTCATACATCAATTATATCAAGCACATTTGAATATATGTTGCCATCCATCATTTTCAAAACATTTTCTTTCTACTTGAGTCTTGGTATCAGCTCCCCTTTTTCTCCTCCCTCTATCACCCTCCCTCCCTCGTGACCCCCTGATAAATAATAAAAGACCCTTACTTTCATATCTTACAATGTCTTCTGTCTCCCTTCATCCATGTTTCTGTTGTTCATCCTTCTGGGGTTAGGGGGAGGTGGTAACACGTCAATCATTGTAATTGGCTCTTCCTTTCCTCCCCCACCTTCCCCCTACCCTCATGGTATCATGCATGGCACTACTACGCCCATTATTGTTCTGAGGGTTTTATCTGTCCTGGATTTCGTGTGAGAGACATTGTTTTATGACAATAAACATGCCTGAAATTAGCACTTCTCCTAGATTCTGAGTTATATGATCCTAGATGTTATTTATTTATTGCCTATCCTAATTTAAGTTGGGTTTCTGGCTTTTGCAAAGAAGCTTAACAAAAATACCTTTCACGTCTCCCATACCTCTCTGTCTACAGCCTAGTCATCCTTCAAGACTCATCTCCAGGCTGAGCCCCGGTGGCGTAGTGATTGAGTGCTGGACTGCGGCTTACTGGGTTGGCGGTTCAAATCCAGCAGCAGTTCTCCAGGAGCAAGGCTAGGCCTCCCACTCCCACCAGAGGGCAGTGATGCTGACAGCAACAACCAAAAGACTCATCTCCAGTTCTATGACGCATCTCTGCCCCCTTGCACCACTGAGGCATAGAACTGAGACATCTCTCTTTGGTATTGCACTGAAACCTTTCCCCTGCCTTATAGCTTCTCTTCTTTCCCTTGTACATCCTGACTGACTTCCTTGAAGGCCAGCGCTGGGCAGATGTGTGTCTTTGGAGGACCGACTAGGACTTAAAAAGAAGTCCCTGGGCTGAGCCCCGGTGGCAGAGCGGTTGTGCGTGGGACTGCGGCCCACTGGGATGGAGGTTCAATTCCAGCAGTGGGGCTGGGCCTCCTACTCCCACCACCGGAGAGCAGTGATGCCCCCCCAAAATAACAAAACAAAACAAAAAAGAAGTCCCTGGGGGTGTTGGGATGAAGTTGTCTCCCCTAGTGTCTCACTTTTGTGTGTGGATGATGGGGTTTCCACTTCAGTCAACAGGCGACCTGCCAGGCATTTTCCTTCATATCTAGGATTATGATACATGCCATGGTCCAGGAGGATAATTGATAAGACATCCTTCCATCAGCTTACCAACTGGGAAAAGTAAATGATAACAGAAGAGAGGATTTATGGCAGAATCCCTGGAGCAACTTCATGCACATCAGTCTAATACTTGCATTTTACAAACGAGGGAGATTATGCTCAACACGAGGAGAGAGTCGCAGAGGGAGAGGTGCGGAGAAAGCTGGGCCTTGGCTTCTGACCTTTTATGCAAAATGGCAGTATGAGAAACAGTATGTCAGCAGAGTTTGTCGTGTTGGAGCGAACAAGGCTATCCCAAAGGGTCGACAGGGTCATCTATTGAATGGATGCAGGCAGGAATAAGTGAAATACAAACTGCTCTGTCACCACATATCAAGAGATTTTTTTAAAGTTTCTTTCAGACATTTTGTTTGAAAAGCAAAACTTTGGGTCCACTGAGATAAGAAGAGTATGCGTTTTCCAAATGATCAGGACCTTCTTCCTGAGTTCTGCACCGAGGCTGTGTAGACTCGATCCTCTCTGCGTCAGTCCGTGCTCTCACCTCTACGAAGGAGATAACACAGGATGGTACCTTAGGAGTGGGGTACTAGAGGAACAAATCATAAAGATGGAAAGCGATGTATGTTTGACTTGTGCCTCGTGGTATTGTTACTTCTTTGGCTAGCCAGAAGTCAGATATGTCCTTTCAATTTACTGAGTTATTTTCTGGAAACAATGTGGGAAGTTAAAGTTTTGATTGCTTTGTTTGGATGCTGTCTTTGGTTATCCCTTTATAAAATGGGGATTCTGCTCAAGGACAATGGTTAGGAAGGTCAGAATGTCTGACCGAAAGCAGGGCTCTGTTTTGATGCCTTCAGAGACCTAATTCAATGTTTTTGTGTAAATAGTAATTTAGATAAGGATGCATAGAAATGTTTATTGGGAAGTATGGAAAGAGTTTGCAAATCCAGTTACCTCAAGCCAAGCATTGACCTCTAGAGGGTTTAGGACTTGGCCTCAAAGACATCTCTGAAGAGATTAACCCCATCTTGTGCTTAGATGGGGTTAGGCCACACCTGGAAAGACTTCTCTGAAGAAAGTAGCTCCACCCAGTCTTTTGGAGTACTCAGGATTCTTGTATTAGATTCTAAGAGAAGGTCAAAGTGACCATAAAGAAGGATAAAGTCTGTTTCCTTGGAAAATCCTGACTAGTGGTTATCTTCAGAAGTGAAGGAATCTGGAACCATGAAGATAACTCCTCTCTGGGATTCAATGTTAAAGGAAACCTGTGGCAGGCTGAAATGCTTGCTAGTTTTCCACCTGGATCTACTCTTTGAGTAGAAAGAGGAGAACTGCAGCAATAAATAGATGAGTTGAATTTGGCCACTGACACCAGTGGGACTTGGTTCACAGGAAATACAGGAGACGAGAGTGAGTTGACTGGTCTGAAGTTCATGACCTAGCATGAGAGAGCTAGGCATGTTGATAATTTGTGATGGGACCATGGTCTAAAGGGAAAGCGACCCATGGCTACCATGGTGAGGCTAACCAGAACCCAACCAGAGGAAGAGAAGTGATTTGAGTTTGTGGACTGGTGCATATCACTGCTGACTTTATGGATGGCCTGTCCTGATTTGACTTTGCTAATGGATGCACATTTCATGAATTTCCAACTGGAATGAAGATTCTTCACGTTGAAAGATATGATTGTTTCCTCAGTGCACTGCATGGTGTAAGTGGGCAATACAGAAATTAGATACCTGGCCTGAGCCCCGGTGGCGTAAGTTGTTGAGTGTGGGACTGCAGCACGCGGGCTTGGCGGTTCAAATCCAGTGGCGGCTCTCAGGAGCAGCACTGGGTAGCGTCCACAATCACCAGAGGCAGTGATGCCCCCAAAAAAGAAATTAGATACCCAAAATGGGGGAATAAAGGCATGAGGTGATTGGCTTGCAAACACTCATAGGTAGTGGAATATATATTCATAGGATTATAGGATCAAGATGTAGCTACTTTGTAACTACAGCTGTAAGGCACAGAGTATCTTTTGTTTTGTTCACTTATAGAATATTATTTTTAAATGATGGTGACACATGTTGAATTGTATGCATTTTAGTTTTATCCTGTTAGGTATTGATATGATTTTATTGTTTATTTGAAAGCTACACATGGTTACAGAGTTATGTGAAAGTGTGAAATTAACAAGGGGTGGTCTGTGGTGGTTTTGTGCTTATGTTAATTTCATGATTGAGATGTAGGGGTGGAGTCTAGCCTGTTAATCTGGAGATAGCCATTGAGTAGCCAATGAGGCCTCTGTGTGGGCATGGCTTTCTCCTGATATGTCTGGGAAATCTCGCAATATTTCCCTTGTGACAATGAGAAGCTATCTCCCAGGTTGTTGGGAGTTAGTCTCAGAGACGATGAATCACGGACAAGACAAGATGGCAGCATCTGA
The DNA here is from genome assembly GCA_004026705.1 of Nesogale talazaci. Taxonomy (NCBI): domain Eukaryota; kingdom Metazoa; phylum Chordata; class Mammalia; order Afrosoricida; family Tenrecidae; genus Nesogale; species Nesogale talazaci. The sequence goes on along the minus strand of PVJH01027592.1, from coordinate 21,986 downwards.
GAAGCTGAAGGAGTCGGAGCAGAAGCCACACAGCTTTGCCCTGATGGAGCCAGACCTCTGAAACTGGGGAGGCCATGTGGGAACCCTGCCAGCAATGAGCTGCTTCTGCCACCACTGGATGCTGTTGATGGACCCTGAGCCCTGGAAGCGAGGAGCCATGAGGAGACCTCTGCCAGAGCCTGGACTCTGCACCCACTGACCTGTGACTTCGTGAGTCGGAAGGAGACGTTATAGACTGGTATCGAGCATATGGGCTAATATCGGACTGATGACTTTGAACTGGACTGGGTTGGGATGCTTTCTCAGTGTTCCATTCCTTTTGTATATAAACCCTTTTTTTAATATTCATATGCGTGTCTATGACATTTGTTCCTCTAGCCTACCTGGACTGACACAGTGATCTTTCAGGCACGTAAAGATGGCGTAAGATAAGGGATGCCAAACACTGGTTTCCGACCTTGCTCTCAAGTCTCAGCAAGTGCTGAGCAGACAGGAGTGATCAATTCCATGGCGTGCTGGTGCACGTCTCTTCTCAAGTCCAAGTTCAATGAGCGCATGTTTTCATAGCTTGAAATTGGACACAGTAGGGGAAATTCACTAACCACAAATCGGGGATTTCTGCTCTCTAACAGATAGTTGTTCATCATTTCCCATGCATCACTGATTAGCATCATTATTACCGAGGACAGAGGCAGCACTGTGCTCACTCAGGGCCGCCACAACACATGCCCGTTCATGTAACTGCTCAATTGCAGTTCGAAGCAGCCAATACAGCATGGTTGATTTGTTTCCTCAATTTCAGGTCCTGTTCCTTTAAGAGTTGATGATATCACTTGCCAGAGCCCTGGGGAGGTCGTGGTTACCACCTTGGGTGGTTGTCCGAGACTGGATTGGCTCCAGAAACCAAACCAGTGACACGCATAGATGTGTAAGAAAGAATTTTGCATCAAGAGGAACCTCATGTTCAGAAGGTCTCCTATTCCAGTCCAACTTAAAATCCACGGGTCCGACCAATGCTAACTGGAGCTTTGAAAGGCCTTTGAAAGCTTCCAGGGTGCCGAAAGGTAGTGAGAGGCAGAAAGATTCCAGGTTGGGGAGGCCCAGAGTCACAGGACTCCAAGGTCAGTGGAAACCTGATGGGGTGCCCACAGCTCTCAGGACAGGAGGCAGGCACAGGGTTCCAGCAATCCGGAAGGGGAAGAGACAGATAAAGAGGGGAGGGGTCCCCTGTGTCTCTCCTGTAGAAAGGCCATACCTTCCAAGAGGCATCATCAGGCTGGGACCTGATTGATCGGTTGCATTCCACCCCTGTCCCTATCTAGGAGAGTCTAGTTGACATAATTCCTAACCATGACAGCTGTGAAGCACAGGCCCTTGAAAACCGACCGAGGCAGCCCTACCCTGTCCTCTGGGGTTATGATGCGTCCAAAGCCACTTGATGGCAGAGAGTAGGATCCCACTAGGAATTTTGCCTCATGACGCTTTGGGGTGGGACGCAACACAGTCAACATAGTTCAACTGGACACACTTCTTGAGGAGCCTATTACATACATTTAGAAAGAGGAAGCCTTTCCTGGCTTCTTTCACAAAGAAGCTGAGCCCAAAGTTCAAGACTGTAAGGGAGAGCTACTTTCGTGGTGGGATGGTGTCTTTGTCAGCAATACGCTGATTTCTTATTCAGTCTATCTCTGGGTTGGAGTCTGGATCATCTCCCACTCTGGAAGTCCAGTGCTGCCTCACCCAAGAATACTCAGGGTAGACACCCCACCAGCCACTCTCCCGAATCTCCGTCCACCTGGGCCCTACCAGAGCCCCTTCTACACTGTGATGGTCACCTGGTGGCCTTGTGGGAGTAACATCGTTGGGGCTTCTGGAAATCGTTGGGAGGTCAGATTTCAAAAAAAGGAGAAGGTTTCCTGGTGACAGTGCCTGCAGACTGACCAGAAAGGGGAAGTGTGGTCAGACTTCTGCTCAGTTTTCGCTCGCTGCCTCTGAGGTGGGTGGAAGGGTGTGGGCAAAGAAACCCTCGTACCAGCTGTATCTGAGCCCAGCAGACAGAGGGCTGCCATCTCCTCAGCTGCTCACATCTGGACTCCCTGTGAGTCAGGTACGTGCTGCAGCTTTCCTGCTCTCAGCTGGACCGACATCAGGACAGGTGTCAGTGTGAGGGGCCACACTGGCATGACGTGTGGCTTATGGTAGCTTGGTAAAACCTTGGAGTAACAGCAACCTTGAAGCGTTTCACTGGCCAGGCAAGCTCAGGTAAGCGACTCCCCTTGTCTGGGACTCCCTGTCTCCTGTGATAAGAAGGCTACTTCTTAGAGTGGGCTAAGGTACACACGTGCCTGCAAGTGAGCTCTGTGAAGTGGGAAGGAGTTACGATCGCCCTGAGAGGGATCGAGAGTGTCATAGACATGGAGAAGAGCCTGCTGGTGCAGTGCTGGAATAGAGCTAGATGTTGATGAGGTAAACTTGGGGTGGCATCTTGGCACTCTTGGAAGGGACCCCTGGCAGCCTGCCAGTCTCTGTCACTGCTTCAGTGGGGCTCAGAGATTTGAAAGGCGTTCTCTGGAGGCCGGCTCAGATGTGTTGGGCAAGGGTGAGATGTGGGTTTCAGCATCTGCTTTTGGCCTCTGGGAAATGATTGCAGGAGAAGGCCTGGGTTCTCCTCTGTTGTTTCCGCTACTCCCCTGAGGTATTGCTGCGGAGGCATGCTGGGCAAGGACCACACTGGGTGACACCATTGGAGGGGTGACACCAAAATGACTCTCTAAAACGTGGGTGCAGCGTGTCAGTATCCATTCATTAGTTGTTTTTTTTTTTAACATTTGACATCTTGTTTTTATTTTTAATTTCTTTTTTTATGTCTTTTTTCCCCATGTTTAATCATTTTATTGGGGGCTCATACAGCATTTCTCATAATACATACATACATATATTGTGCCACGCTTCTTCACATGCCTGCAGCTGTCATCACTCTCTGAACCTCACCTTTCCATCTGAGCCTCTGACCTCAGCCTCCCATCCCTTCCCCTCCATCCTTGCTCCCCACTCCCCCACCAACACCCAATACTCCATAAATTATTGTTTTGTCATAACTTACACTGCTCAATGTCTCCCCTTGCCCTCTCCCCCAGAGTCTGTCCCCCTGGTAGGGGGTTATAGGTAGATCCCTGAAGTTGGCTTCCTCTCTCCACCTCACCTTCCCTTTACCCATCCAACAGCTTCATTCCCACTACTGGTCCCACTGGCTTCATCCATCCTGGGTCCCCCACATTTCCATTTCTCATCTCCACAGTAGTGTAGAACTGGGACCGTGACAGTTGGAGGGAGGAAGCCTTCAGGAACTAGAGGAAAGTTGTATGCTTCATTGCCACCTCACTGCACCTCACTAGCCTGTCTTCTTCCCAAGACTCCCCTGTGGGAGAGTGTCCAATTACCCACAGGTGGGCCTTGGGTCCCCACTCCGCTCTCTCCCATTCGTAGAGACATGGTTCTTGTTCTTTGATGTTTGATATCTGCTCCCTTCAGCCCCCCATGATCACACATGCTAGTGCTTTTCTTCCATATGGACTTATTAGTTCTTTTAATAAAAAGATTCCTGCAGTGAGTTGTAAGAACATACATGTTTTTCTAAGCTCGGCTTACCTGTAGCAAGATACCCACGCTTACCTGTTTCCCTCCAGCTGCAAGGCCAAGAGTCTGTGCTAATTTGCTTTTCGAACTTTCTCAAGCGCTCAGTGATTATGACTCTTGGGGTCTCGTGGTCTCGGCTGCAGGAGCTGCTCTCAGCACTTCTGCTGATGCTTGCATCGATGCTGACTTTGCCAGATTTTCTGGCACTTTCCCTACAAGATTATGGCAAGTAGTACTTGTGAATTTATCCCAATCCCAACCCCTCCTTTTTTTGGAAATAGAAATTTAAAGAGAAAGGAGAAAGATCAAAAAAGGCTTCCACTCTATGACTAGTCACCTTCGAGCCAAATGAAGTTTTATTTCAAGGTGTAAGTTGTACCCTTTTGTGGTGAATATCCGGAGATTCGGAGCAATATTACACGTAAGCTACAGGTATTGCATCTTAGTCTGATTAAAACGGTTGATGGCTGTTAGGAAGGATTCTGCATGGTCTGGAACAGGAAGGAGAAGCCCCATGAGGAAGAGGGAGTGACGTCACAGTGTCACACCCAGTGGTTCCCCCCTGCCCCTGTCGCTCCCCCTAGCCTCTTCCCCCCACCCCCTTTCCTCACCTTAAAGCCACTCTCTTTGCATTCAGGCATTTCTGAAAAAGCATCAAAGGTGGAGAAGACTGTCCTGTGTTCCCTAAGTTTAAGCTCTTCACTCTTTACTCTGAAAATGTGAAAAGTACAGAGAAAAAAATCACTCCAACGCTGTAAAAAATTTCACCTATCCTGCTAGTCTTTTATAAAAGATATGGTCATATTTCACGACACCAATTACCTTAGGTCTCTCGGGAGAGAGAGATACCTCAGTCCTTGGCTCCTCACGAGAAAGAATTTTCTCGCCTGGTTTGTGATCCACGAAGCTGGTTTGTGACCCACGCGAGTTTTATGAAAGTTAGCCGTTCCAGGTTTCACAGGCAGCCTCAGGGCCCCTCATCCAAGACTGCCTGCTGGGAAGCTGCTGGGGTTGGGGGGGTGGGGCTGGGGGTAGTCACACTGTCAGCTCCAGGCTCCTGCCTTTTCCATTCTTGAGCGGGGAGGCGTGGTTGATGACCCTCGTTGACCCCATTGGCTGAATTGAATTCACCTGGCCTACGTGGGCCGATCCAGGTGCAGGCCTCCTCTGGACCTTTCTGGACTCAAAGATTTTGAGAGAAACTTTCTGGGAAACTTGAATACTCCTTGACTGTGGAAGCCTCTGGAGGGGAGGAGCTGTCCTACAGAACTTCTTAGATACATGGAAAAGTAGACCTGATGGGGACCAAAAGAAACTCTTTTTAGGTGCTATACTGTTTGTCTTTAAAATAGGTTTATTTTGCCAGAATAAGATTTTATAGCTTATTTAATAAAAAAAAATTGCTATCATATATATGTGGTTCCTAACTGAAAGCATACAAATATGCCAGAGGAGCAAAACACGCTCGGCGAGCAGGCGTAGACAAACAGCAAGATGGAGAGGCAGAGAGGGAAAGAAACAGCTAGTCACACGTACTGTATACGCACACTCTATAACGCGAAATATATAGAGTCCATGTTTCCTTGGGATTGTTTCCTTCATCCACACCTTCAGGTAATATGCTGTGTAGATTGGCTACAAACGAGACACAATTTGGCATTCTCCTTTTTTCCTTTGTCATTTTTTCCCCTAGTCATTTTCTCAGGTTGTCTTCTTCATGGTCATCGCTTTGAACCGCGCCATCAGGCGCCATCAGGTGGCCGTTCTGTCGTTTCCTTCCCCAGCCTCCTTTGCTGGACTTCTGTCGACCTCGAGGAGTGGTTCTCAACCTGTGGGTCGCGACCCCATGGGGGGTTGGAAAGACGCTTTCACAGGGGTCACCCAATTCACAGCAGTAGCAAAATGGCAGTTATGAAGTAGCAATAAAAATAATTTTATGGGTGGGGGTTCACCCCAACGCGAGGAGCTGTGTGAAAGGGGAAGGTTGAGGAAGGTTGAGAACTGCTGACCTCCATAGAGATGGACAACTTCATGCTTTTCTGTTTCGCTTTTTTTTGTATGCTAGATTCCTGGAACTGATGTTGTTAGACCATGTTTTGAAACAGATTGTCATTTGCTTTCCTCTCACTCACCCCCCCACCCTACCTACATTGTCAATGTGTACGACTCCCATTGGCCACATGAAAGCATCAGTTTTACTACACTTTGGCCAGAATAAGATTTTTTTTGTTTTGTTTTTTGGGCATCACTGTCCTCTGGTGGTGGGAGTAGGAGACCCAGCCTTTGCTCCTGTGGAGCCACTGCTGGAATTGAACCTCCATCCCAGTGGGCCGCAGTCCCGCGCACAACCACTACGCCACCGGGGCTCAGCCCCAGAATTAGATTATATAACTTAAAAAAATTTTTTTGATTTTATAACGTTTAAAATTTTTTTGCTATCAACTATATGTGAGTCCTAACTACGTAGACAAATATGGCAGTGGAGCAAAAAAGACGATAGGCAAATAGGTGTAGACAAGCAGTTAGGGTGTAGTCAGACATAAAATGAATGGGATGTCTGTCCTGTCAGGATTGAGTGTCGCACCGGGCACTAAGAACAAGCCATCAGCAGGGCTCGTGTAGCCAAAAAAGACCTTGTTCATGCACTTTCCTCTTCCCTGTTCTTTAGGACTTACTTTGAATATCAATGCTTGTGGGCCAGTAAGCACGATGCCGACGGGATGAGAGTGAACTTCTGGCATCAGGACGGGGTTAAACCAGTGGCTATCAGATACGAATGGTCGATTGTTTTAAGCTACTCCTGCTCTCAGAATAGAAAAGCGTGAACTTTTAATCACATGCATTTTATTTTATAAAGCTGTTTTATGTTATAAAATGACACTGATAAATTCTTTTTGAGCATTGCAGTTATTCTGTTATGTTATGACATAGAAGAAATAGACAGCTACAGAGATGGATCTCAGTAGTGGTGAGGCGCTGGGCTGCTCACTCCCGAGGCAGCGGTTGGCAATTACAGCTTCTCTAAGGAAGAAAGGCGAGGCTTCCTCCTCTCGCACAGGGTTCCAGGCTCAGAAACCCACGGGGACAGCCCCATCGGTCTTATCTGGCCACTATGAGTTGGAATTGACTCGACGGCAGGGAGTTTTTATTTCTATTTAGCAACAGGGGTAATACATGTGATTTATAGTTCAACAAAACATGTGCATTTTGATTTATGAACAATTGATAGGACCAAACTACTGGCTCTTACAGCTCTTATAACATTTCATACATATGACTGAGCCCTGGTGGCCTAGTGGTGGTGTGCGGGACTACAGCCCACAGGGTTGACGGTTCAAATCCAGCAGCAGCTCTCCAGAAGCAAGGCTGGGCTTCCTACTCCCACCAGAGCAGTGATTGCCTTCCCCCAAAAAAACATTCCATACATCATTTGTATCAAGCATATTTGTACACATGTTGTCATCTTCATTGCCAAATATTTTCTACTTGAATCCTTGGTATAAAAGCTCCTCTTTTCCCCTCCTTTTTTTAATAAGTCATTTTATTGGGGGCAAACGATTGATTTTGTTACCCCCATCTCAAGTTTAAATAAGAAAGAAGCAAAACTAAGAGTAATGTATCATTAAAAATCAAGACTCAGGCTGAGCCCCAGTGGCGTAAGTGGTTGAGTGCGGGACTGCGGCCCGAGGGCTTGGGGGTTCAAATCCAGCGGCGGCTCTCAGGAGTGGCACTGGGTAGCGCCCACGACCACCAGAGGGCAGTGATGCCCCCCTCCCCAAAAAAAATCAAGACTCACAGCGGCTGGAAAATCGTGACTCACCTAAGACCACATTCGTAAAGACCAACAGTCTTTCCCCATGTGGTGGGAATTCTTTTCTTCTAAGGAGTGTAGTGTTGTTCCACGTTTCAGACTTTAGAATAGAATGGTGGTCTGGATTCCTCAGTAAACTCTAAAATTAAAAACAGACCCATCACCAGCAAGTTGACTCCAAAGCACAGCGATCCCCTATGAGGAGAGTAGAACTCTGGCCCATAGAGTTTGCCATATGACACCAAGCAGAATCATTCTATGGCTGTAAATATCACAGTTTAGGGCAGGTCCCCATCATGTAGCTTATCATCTCCTGTTTGTGTGCTTCCAGTTATCTTTAATAGTATATGCCTGCCATTTAGTAGGGCCCTGAACTGTCTATTTTTTCGTTTACATTTAGATCTTTGTACCATCTTGAGGGTTTTTTTTTTTTTTTTTTGTAATATGATGTGAGCTATGGGTCCTGGTTTGTTGGTCTACAAATACTTGTTCCGTTTGGAGACTCTCTCTTCCCCATTTAATGAATTTCTGCCCTTCGTCAAAAATCAGCTGTCCTTAGGTGGATGGATTGATTTCTGGGATCTCAGTTCTGCTGCATTGGTTTATGTGCCCGTCACTGTACCAGGATCAGGCTGTTTCAACTCCTCTGGTTGTGTTCTGAGATGAGGAAGTGTGAGGCCTCCTATTTAGCAACTTTATTTTAACCCCCCGCATTGTCTTTTGGAGTTGGTACCACCAGACCTCTTTCTTTTCCATATGAAGTTGGTGATTTGTTTCATCGCTTAAAAGAAAGATGTTGGAATCTGAATTGATATAGCATTATATCTGTGGATTACTTTGGGCAGTACTGCTGTTTTCATGATGTTAACTCTTTCTATCCATATGCATGGTATACAAGGGGATACTCCCCAAAATCTGAAATTGCTCTCAGTGGAGCCAAGCTTTCATAGTATATATTATTATTTGTGTGTGTGTGTGTTTGTGTGGCATCACTGCCCCGGTGGGAGTAGGAAGCCCAGACTTGCTCCTGGAGAACTGCTGCTGGATTTGCACAGTCAGCCCTGTGGGCCGTAGTCCTGCACACAACCACTGCGCCACCAGGGCTCAGCCCTATTATTATTTTTTGTAGTATGAATTTTGCTTGCTAGATGAGCATTAAGCAACTCACTCTGAGTGAGTGCACCCAGTGGCATCACCTGAGAAGGTTCTCCCTGGTCCCAGTGAATTTTTTCATAAAGCAGTTGCCCTCAAACCTCATTTTTTGTAATGGCTGGTTTAAAAGAACAGTATGCGACTGTGAAAATTTGCTTCCTACTCTGGGAAAAATACCACAGAAACTGTTGTGATGTTGAACACAGGACATCGCTATGGGGAAAACGCAAGTGTATGAGTGGTCTTCTCGTTTCAAAAGAGATGAAATGTCGATTGGTGACAAATTTCATTCTGGACGTCCGTCAGCTTTCCAATCAGATAAAAATGTTGACTTGTAGTGCATTTGGAGTTCGTACCATCAGATGAGACTGTTAATCAAGCTTTCTATTTAGCGGTGGTCCTCAATCTGTGGGTTGCAGCCCCTTTGGGGATCGAATGACTCTTTCACAGGGGTCACCCAATGCATAACAGTAGCAAGTTACAGTTACGAAATAGCAACAAAAATAACTTTATGGTTGGGGGTCAACACCACATGAGGAACTATATTGAAGGGTTGCGGCATTAGGAAGGCTGAGAACCACTGATTTAGGGGTTCTGAAAAGATTGTGTAACAGTGTGTGACAAAGTGTCAGCGTCAGACAAAGGCCTGGTTTGTGGCAGACAAGGGGAAGGTTTTGCTACCACAAAAATTCACCTCTCTGTGCAGCCATCTCACTGTGCCGGTTTTTGGTAAAAATAAATAAATAAATAAAAAACCCGCATGCCTCTCTAGGCCGATGCACCTGACTCACCTGACCTCGCTCTGTGGGACTTCTCTTTGCTTCTACAAATAAAGAGGGACATAAAAGGAGAATGATTGGAGGACATAGAAGAGGTGAAGAAAGAAATCAAGGGAGGTGCTGTCAACCATCCAAACAGATGAGTTTGAAAAATGTTTCCAAGATTGGAATCATAGAGTTGACAAATGTTTTAAGTATAATGGAGAGTACTTTGAAGGTGATAGGTTGTTCTATTGAAAAAATTAAATATATAACATTGAAAAAAATAATTCTTTTGGGGAGGTAGCCCTTCATATTCTTTCACTTATGTAGGTCTGTATATGTATGTATACATATTCACATAATGTGTATTTATGTATATATATAGTTTCATTTGCATAGGTCTTTTATTTCTCTGGTTAGATTTATTCCTAAGTATTTAATTTGAGGGGATGACATTATAAATGGTATTATTTTCCTGCTTTTCTCTTCAGAGTTCTCTTTGTTATTATAAATGAACCAGGTGATTTCTGCTTATTGATCTTGTACCATGCCATTTTGCTGAGTCTTTCAATCAGTCCCAATAATTTTCTTGGCGAATCTTTGGGACGTTGGACTCTAGGATCAGATCATCTACAAAAAAAGGTAGTTTTGCCTCTTTCCAAGGCTCTCATCTTTATGGAAGTAGACTACCACAGTTCTATCACTTCATGAAATTTCCTCCTGCGTCTTTCCAAACCAACCCTTCCCTCCCCAGGAGGCAACCCCTGTTCTGCCGTATAAAACTAGGAGATCTGATGGTGTCATGGTTCCCTGTGGAGTTGCTACCCACAAAGTTAATGGTTCAAAACCCACTGCTGTGCCTCAGAAGAAAGACAGTTCTACCTTGTCCTAAGGGTTCACTTAGAGCTTGTTCTTAAAATTCATATAGAAGGGCTGAGCCCCGGTGGCATAGCGGTTGTGCGCAGGACTGCGGCCCACTGGGACGGAGGTTCAATTCCAGCAGTGGGGCTGGACCTCCTACTCCCACCACCAGAAAGCAGTGATGCCCCCCCCTAAAAAAAATCATATAGGAGAGGGCTGAGCCCCAGTGGCGTAGTGGTTGTGCGTGGGACTGCGGCCCACTGGGACGGAGGTTCAATTCCAGCTCCATGGAGCAAAGGCCGGGCCTCCTATTCCCACCACCGGAGAGCAGTGATGCCCCCCCCAAAAAAAAAATCAAATAGGAGAAAACGAAGAGCCGATATCAAGGGCTCGAGTAGAAGGAAAATGTTTTGAGAATGATGATGGCGACACGTGTACAAATGTGCTTGGCAAAATGGATGTATGTATAGATTGTCGTAAGAGTTGTATGAGCCCCCAATAAAATGATTTTTTTAAACTCGTGTAAATAGATGCATACAAATTTTACTTATCTATATCTGGTTTCTTCCACTTAGTATAAGGTTTATAGGATTCATCTATACTGCTGTGTGTATCAAACTCATTTTTTTTGCCCAGTATCGCATTCTATTATATGGCTGTAGTATCATTTGTATATTTATGTGTCTGTTGATGCCATTCTAGTCTGATAGGTTTTTTTACATATTTTGGGCCAATGTTAGTCTCTTTGTAAGTCCATCACGTGTACACTATTGGTTCTCAGAATCTGAGTGTGAACTAGGCAGAGTTCCCAGTTTAGGGTGTGACCTGGGGAGGAAATAAAAGTTTAAAAAATAAATTAATTAAAAACACATTCTAGGCTGAGCCCTGGTATCGTAGTGGTTGTGCGCAGGACTGAGGCCCACTGGGATGGAGGTTCAATTCCGGCTCCCAGGAGCAAAGGCTGGGCCACCTGAGGGCAATGATGCCTAAAAAATAAATAAATAAATAAAAAACACAATTCTAGAGCGCTCAGTTTGCAGCAACCATAGAAAGACACATTTCATTAAAATCGGTACTGATATCTGCAAAACAGTATCATTTCGACGTGCAAATTAGTATAAAATATTAATGAGATCATTTTGTATCCTCCTTTTGTACCAAGTTTTTAAGATCTGGTGCATCGCCTACATTGATGCCCTCACAGTTCCAATCAGTGACGTGACACGCCCTCAGGCAGCACCTGGAGGCAGCCCATGGCTGCGGTGTCAGGCAGTGCAGGTCTCAGGTTAGGGGGCTTGTGCCCAGACCACACAGCTCTGTATGGCCAAGAGCAAAGAGCAGCTTGCAAATACAGGCCTTCCCATCTTCGTGGTGAGCGGTTGCAAGTCTGCCTCCTTCCTGAGAGAATTTCTCCTTTTTCTCTTTGAGTCACAATTCCAACCTTCTCTGGAACTCTATTCCACCCCCTTTCACTCCCCCCCCACCCCTCTTGGGATATGAGACGCTTTCAGATCATTTACACTTCATGGGAAAAGCTCATCCTTTTCAGAGTAGGACCATCAATGGGTTGTGAAGTAAACGTGGAGGCTCACGGCCGACTTCCCTGCTGCCCACCCTCCCTCCCCACCCGCACACCGGTTTGGGATACCAGAATGGGTGAGGAAACATTGGAGTGCATCGTGTGTAGTGAAGGCATTTTGTAAAAGTTGCTTCACGGCCTGAGCCCTGGTGGTGTAGTGGTTGTGCACGGGACTGTGGCCCACTGGGACGGAGGTTCAATTCTAGCAGTGGGGCTGGGCCTCCTACTCCCACCGCCGGAGAGCAGTGATGCCCCAAAAACCAAAAAAAAAGAAAAAGAAAGAACAGAGTCCAGGGGATTCCCAGCGATGGACAAGGTGACGTCTGTTGCTGAATCACCAGAAATGTTGCTTGGAGAAGTAAGAGCCGGAGCTGGGATGCGGTTCTTCACCCACTCACCCTGCTTTATGACGAAAGGTCTTGCTCAACATCGATCGGAGTTGCAGCAGAGTCACTGGTGTTTACTTAGTCAGGTCCGAGACTGCTAACGGGATGGGAAGACACGAAGGAGAAGCTGAAAAGGATCCCCCTCCCCCATCACTGACCCGCCCCCTGCTTCCCAGCCAGACCCTTAACATAAAGCTGAGAGGCCAGGTGAAGCTGGGTTTGACATGGGGATGCACAGAGCCTGAATTTCATTTGAATCCACACTGCTTCCTGTTCTAATACCAAGGGAAAGTCTGCCTGGAGCAAGGGGAAAAGGTTTGGGCATCAACCACTGCTTCCTTAGTCAGATATGTGTGGAGTTTGTGTTAGTCTGGATGGACTGGAGAAATTCATGAGACACTCATATGTGTATAAGAAAGAGCTTTATGGAACTGAAAATCATATCATTGTGTGCCCACCTTCCTGATATGATTGCTGAAGACAAATGTGTGCATAAGCAAATGTGGTGAAGAAAGCTGATGGTGCTTGGCTATCAAAAGATATAGCTTCCGGGGTCTTAAAGGCTTGAAGGTAAACAAGCAGCCATCTAGCTCAGAAGCAACAAAACCTACATGGAAGAAGCACACCAGCCTGTGTGACCATGAGGTGTCAAAGGGATCAGATATCAGGCATCAAAGAACTAAAAATTATATCATTATAAATTAGGGGAATTACAGATTGGGGACCTAAAGTCCATCTGTAGGCTAAGTGACATTCCCTTATAGAAGAGTCAAGAGGATGAGATGAGCCAGTCAGGGTGCAGTGTAGCAATGATGAGACATGCAACTTTCCTCTAGTTCTTAAATGTTTCCTCTCCCCCACTATCATGATCCCAATTCTACCTTACAAATCAGGATAGACCAGAGGATGTACACTGGTCCTGATAGGAACCAGAAACATGGGGAATCCAAGACACATGAACCCTTCAGGACCAGTGGTGATAATGATGATACTGGGAGGGTGGAGGGAAGACGGAGTAGAAAGGGAGGACCAATTACAAGAATCTACATATATCCCCCTCCCTGAGGTATGGAAAACAGGAAAGTGGATGAAGAGAGACATCAGACAGTGTACGATATGATCAAATAATAATAATTTATGAAGAATCAAGGGTTCATGAGGGAGGGGAAAACAGGGAAGGAGGGGAAATATGAGGAGCTGATACCAAGGGCTTAAGTAGAAACGAAATGCTTTGAGAATGATGATGACAACAGATGTACAAATGTGCTTTGCATACAATGGATGGATGTATGGATTGTGATAAGAGTTGTATGAGCCCCCAATAAAATGAAAAAAAAGAAAGAGCTTTATGTAAAAGAGTAATTGTATATTAAGAAAACACCCCAACCCAGTCCAGATCCAGTCCATAAGTTCAATATTAGACATATACATATGTCCATACCAGTCCATAAATTCCTCTCCAGACTCCCATAACACATGCAATGATGCTGAATGCAGAAAGGTCACAGGCCAGTGAATGGAAAGTCTTGTGGATCCAGTGGTGATGGAAGCATCTCAGCGCGGGCAGGGGTCTCCATGTGGCTCCTCCAGCTCTAGGACTCTGACTGCCACCAACGTCGCTCCATGTGCCTTGTCAACGGGGATATCTCACATGGAATGTCTGTGTCTGGCCTCCAGTGAGATATTTTTGTCTGTTGTGCCTCAAGCTGCAACCCGATTGACAGGCTAGACTCCATCCCTTCACTCTTAGTAGTCTCAAGTTGACTCCAGACAATGTCACCAGCACAAGAGCCTTACTGTATTCCAGGTGATTTGGGGTCATTGCTAGTTGCTGTTGAGTTGGCCTTGCTGGTCAATCTCACATACAAGGAACGAAAGGCTGCCTGGTCCTGTGCCATCCATGGTCCTTCAGACATCAGATCCTCTTAACTCAGAGGCTTGTTTTTGTGGGTCTTTCTTCTACGGACTGATTTTCAGAACTAGATTCCCAGGCCTTTCCCCTCATCCATTGTAATCGGGAAGCTCTGCTGGAAGTTGTCCACCATCGTAGCAACACGCCAAGCCTCTTCCGACGGACTGTTTGTGGCTGCTTCTGAGGTGCCTGGCTTCCTCGTGGGCTGCGCATTTTACCACGGAAGCAACCGAGAAGGAGAGAGGCCACGGAAACCTGCAGGAGGAGCAGGGCTGGACGGCTCCTGCACGGCTGGATTCCTCAAGTCGGACACTTCTCCGAGTGCCCCAGCCTATCCCCAGGTCTCCTCCTTCCGATGGAGGTTTGGGGTACAGAGAAACAGCTGGATACTCCCTCAGCTGCTAACCTGAGGTTGGTTGTTTGAACCCACCAGCCACCCCTGTAGGAGAAAAACGAGGCTTCTGTTTCTGCAGAAATGGGCAGTTGCAAAGGCTGGGGGGCAGATTTCCTCTGTGTGTGTGTGTGTGTGTGTGTGTGTGTGAGAGAGAGAGAGAGAGAGAGAGAGAGAGGCCTTGTATGTGTCAGAATCAACTCTGTGGCATTGGGTGTAGGCATGAACACACTCAACTTTTTATCTGTCCACCTCCGACTTCTCTAGTTTTAGCACCATGTGCTGCGGGTCTCCGTCCGCACCCTTCCCTGTTTCATTCAGAGCTCGCTCTTCCTCCTGAGCCTGTGGGAGAAGGCCCCTCTCATTCTCCTTCACAATTCACACGGGCTTCCTTCTCTCTCTGCACGTGTATTTCATTCTTGCCATCTCCTCTGGCTCTCCTTCAGAGTGGATCAACTCACTTAAGTCTCTTGCATTTTAAACACACAAACAACTTTTGTGCAAGCTCAATCCCCTCTCTCCTTTCCATTCAGGTGTCTTGGCTTCTGCGGGGCATTTTTCACTTCTGTCTTGTCCCACCTCCTTGGCCGCTGTGCTTGTCAGATTCCCAGAGCTCAGCTCTCCTCTCCTCTTCTCCCTCCACCACACACCCTGGGCCATCTCAGCCATGTTCTTGACTTTGGCCATCAACTGTGTGCAGAAAGTCAAATGTGTTCATACCCACACCCAAGGCCATGGAGGCGATTCCCACATGCCTGTCCTCTGCTCATTAGAAGTGTACAGATGAACAAAGACACAAGACCAGAAGGAGATGCCTCCAGACAGTGAGACATTTGTGTCAAGATCCACAGATGAGAGTCTGGTGTGTCCTGAAACGCTGTACAAAGGGACCTTGAAGGAGTATGTCAGGGTCAGAACTGAGGGACTGGGAGGCCGGGCTAAAGTGTGGGCTTGCTGGAGAGGCAGTGGGGAGCTACTGTCAGGCTCAAAACAGAGACCTGGCATGGGCAGATATGAGTTGAGGAAGAGCCCATTGACTACACTGTGGAGGACATTTGGATCAACGGGGAGGCAGGGACACCAGTTAGGGGGCTGCTGCAGTAATTTGGGGAGAAAGATGCTAAAAAGCTGAATCCAGATCTGACAGCAGGGAGAGGGGAGCAGGGATGCCTTAGAAGAGAATTGTAAGTGGTAGAACTGATAGAATGTTAGAATCAACCAATCAGGGAGGCACCCTCAGTCCTGTGAAATTTAGGTCTTTGCTTAACCTTTGGCAGGTGCCTTGGTACCGTTGTGGGTAAGTGTTTGACTGCTAACCACACAGGCAGCAATATGGGTCCCGATCTCTCTCTCTCTCTCTCTCTCTCTCTCTCTCTCTCTCTCTCTCTCACACACACACACACACACACACACACACACACACGCACTATGTAGGAGGAAAACGAGACCTTCTATTCCCGTAAAGAGTTACAATTTCAGAAACCCACAGGGGAAGTTTCACCCTGTCCTCAAGGGTCACTATGAGTCAGAGTTGGCTGGGTGGCAGGGAGGGGTTTTGTTTGCTTGTTTGTTTACTTAACCTGTTGCATGCCCAGGTTCATGCCCAAGCTTCCCCACTCATTAGCTTGTTCCACATGTAGGTCACTATTTTGTCCGATTTCCCCATCTGTAAAATGAGCACAATGATCGTTCTGACACCCTGATGAGAAAAAGCTAACCTATATTAAGCTTTCACTGTGCCCCCTAGTGTTGAGTATAGATGTTCTCATTGAATCTGAAACCCATCCTCCCAAACGACAGGTGAGCGAACTAAAGACACCGAGAGAGGTTCAGTTGCTCCCTAAGGTCACACCATTTCTTTAGTAATGCAGAGTGGATCCCAATCCTGTGTGACTCCAAGCACACCCACGACTCCTGGAGCATCAGTCCTAGGCAGAGAGAGGATCCCCCTCTCCTTATTTTGCCCTCACTGCTCCACACGATTTTATTTGGCAAGGCCAGTGTTGCAACAGCTCGAGTTGGAATTCTTCTATCCTGCCTTCTAGTCCATTTGACTCCATCCTCCCTCACCTCCCAGCTCTGTGCAGGTGTTTGGAAGTCTGGTGCCGAACTTACCGTGGAAGAGGTAGGTTGTGCAGGTGTTTGGAAGTCTGGTGCCGAACTTACCGTGGAAGAGTTAGGTGACCTCAGGGCTCAAGAGAAGGGTTGGGTGTCTAAAATAGCTCCATGAGAACGGACCTCTTAGGCTCTAGTCGCATTGATGATAGAACTCCAGCTAGGCTCTTAAAGGGAGGCCACAGAGTGAATAACAGACAGTGTCTTTCCTAAGAGCAGACCTGATTGAGAAAGAGGAGCGAGACCCAGGGAGCACTGGGTTCTTGAGCAGATATGATATGGGAAAGAGGGAAGGAGGTGGATACTCAGCAAGGAGGAAAGATTTCTAAACAACAGGGTCTTCTTGGACTGTCTTTTTAAAAAAGCAATTTTATTGGCACACAATCTACAATCATAAAATACAATTCAATAGTTCAATCATATTAAGAAGAGCTGTATAAATGTGCGTGACACGATGTATGTATGGATTGTGATAAGAGTTGTACAAGCCCCCAATAAGATGATTTTTTAAAAGGAAGAGCTGTACAATCATCACCACAATTGATGTTAGAACATTTTCTTCTTTCTTGTACTCATTAGCTCCCCATTTCGCCCCCCCCACCCAATCTCCCCTGCCATACTCTCAAGGCACCAGCCATCTATTGAGTGTCTCCATAGATGTACTTATCCTGGATTTCTTTTACAAAAAAACATACTCCCTCCCCCAAAAAAGCATAATAACAATGTTAAACAAAGAAAACCTCAGTTGATTTTATCTTCTTGACCGTGAAGGAGCTTCATTCTTGGTCTTGTAGTAACTTCATTTCTGCATCCCTGGACTTTGGACAAAGCTTCTCTAGGGCTTCTGATGATGCCCTAGAGAAAGATTGAGGAGCTACTGAAACCACTCACATCCGAGTAAGAATCCGTTTCTCTTCCTCTTTGGTCAGTAGCCCCAGGGGGGATTTTTTGAATGAAGGGAAGTGAGGAGAAGAGAAGGATTTCAAAGAAGCGATGATGGTGGTGGTATTCCAGGTACCATGACAAGCAGACAGGAAACGTGTTTGTGTTCAGGGAATCTGTTGGAGTTAGTGCTCCTACGACTGTTCTGGAGAGATACAACCAGTTCTTTCACCTGGTGACTTGTGCAGATCAAACTCCCCAGGGGAGTTTGCACAAACAGTGGGGTTGGTGATAGGGCAAAACTTTCAATAACACTCATTCACAAAAGCAGAACCATGCCTAGCAGACTCATACGAGTCCTAAGAAAGCAAGGAGAGTACTACAATAGGAAATGCATGACAGTTCCTATCCTGGCCACCATTCATTGGGAACCCTTAAAGGAAGAGACCAGAATCAAAGCCCAAGACCATCAACTCCATAACCTGGGGTCGGTAGCCATCTGTCTCTCACACTAGTTTCACTTGTAAGGAACATTCTGGCTCTTCTTCTTCCAATACATATTTGTTTGTTTTCTTCTTCTGGTAGTCCATGGTGTCGTCAATAAGCTTCACCAGCTCCACAATTCAAAAGCATGAAATATTCTTTGTTCTTCCTTATTCAGCTTTCACACACATCGAAATGACCGTGGCCTTGGGTCAGGTGCCCCTTAGTCTTCAAAGTAATGTCTTTGGGTTTTTTTTGCACTTTGAAGAGGTCTTGCACAGCAGATTTGCCCAATGCGATGTGTCTTTTGACATGGGTTGTGGGTCCACGTCACACGAAATCCTTAATAGCTACAGTATTTTCTCTGTTTATCATGTCCACAACTTAGGACCCTCCATTTAGACAGACTTGGGGTCCAACACAGGTTTTTCCGCTTCCTCGATCTGCAAGCTCTTTGGGGCAAGGTATTGGGGAAGTACTTTCAGGTCTCTGGTTTTTTATCTGTACAATGGGATCACAATTATGACCTACCTTATAGAGCTGTTATGAAGCTGGAACGAGAAGAGACACGTAGTGTTTAGGATTCATACCGCATGGGTGCGTGATGTGCACTAGTTTCCTTAAGTCTGTGTTCATATTGAGATTTTCACGATGTGGGACATAGGACTGCTAAAGACTGAGGTCTTGGCTGAGCCCCGGTGGCGTAGTGGTTGTGCGCGGGACTGCGGCCCACTGGGATGGAGGTTCAATTCCGGCTCCCAGGAGCAAAGGCTGGGCCTCCTACTCCCACCACCAGGGCAGTGATGCCAAAAACAAAACAAAACAAACAAAAAAAAAAGACTGAGGTCTTGCTTCCATGGGATGTTCTTGTATCGGAGATCTTCTTCCTTCACTTCTGTTGTGAGAAGAAAGCATTTTTCAGCATAGTGTCGACGTGGCAGGGGTGAAAAGAGCACAGGCTTTGTCAACAGACTAGACTGGTCTGGAGTCCTCTGTCCATCGTTCGCTAACTATGAGTGAAGCCATTAGCAAGCCTCTCAGCCTCTCTGAGGTTCTATTTCCTCTGTGAAATGGGGTGACTAGTAGTACCTCCTCTGGAAGGTTATCCTAAGAACTAAGGGGTAACAAGTATGTTAGACGTTCTCAATCTGAGCCCTGTACTAGAATCACCTGAAGAACTTTATAAAAACAAACAAAATCCCAATGATTAGACCCCATTTCAGATCAATTAAATCAGTACCTCTTGAAATGTAAACTAGACATTCTCAGGTTTTAAGAACTTAAACAGGCAGCCATGCTCCCCACTGATCTTCCTCTTCCTCATTTTCTCCCCAGAGCTCCTCTCCCTTCTCTGGTAGCACCTTGATCATTAAGATAGCCTGATGGTCTAGTGGACATCCGACTTGGAATGAGATATGATTCTTAGACTCCCTAGGTGAACTGCATTCTCCTCAATGGACAAGTCCTTTGGTGTGTTGAAAAGACTTCCCTCAAAAGAAAAAATAAAAAAGACTTCCCTCGGCAGTTCACAGGCAGTTCACATGACCCTCAATGGTACTCTGGTACTGGGATGTAGGGAAACTAGGCCCCTGAATATTCAAGAATACCCCTTAGCCCTTGTGTTAGAAAGAGTTCTCTAGAGAAACAAAACCAGGACACTTATGATATATACATCACGAAGGAATATTACAGCTAATTAGTCCACACAGCAGTACAGAGGGCTCAGTTCAACTCACTTACATGGAACAGTTAATAAACTGTAAGTCCTTCAACTCACAAGGGCTGCTGGGTCAAGGTCAAGGAAGCAGACAGCTGAGTCTTCCCTATAACAATGCAGGCAGTCTGTCTACAGGCGGCAAATAGGAGGTGGGTCACCAACAGTCAGTCAGATGACAGGTGTGGGAACAGGTCCAGCACACAGGGAAGTGAAGGCGACAAAGTCACATGGACTTCAGAGATCAGGTTCTGATGGCAAAGATCTAATTTTATTACAGCTTTTGCAAGGCTTATATAGGCTTTATTAACCAATCAAATAACTTTCTACCATCATTTGCAAGTTGTGGTGTTGCCAGCTGAGCTATATAAATGAGGTGTCATTGGCTAAGCCAACCCATCCAATTGTCTTACAGGACTAATCCATCTGATCACATTATAGGATCAATTCGTCCAATTGCATTACAGGGCACTTACTGCACTTTAGGGAATCTAGAAATAGAGAGAGGTAGGCTGCATTTCAGAACAAGGTTCACTTTCAGACATCATTCCCCTTCAACCTTAGGAGAATGAACTGTCTTTTCTTCAGTCATGGCTCTCCATGGAAACGATCAGAGGTCAAGGTATATGCTTGTCAGGGGAGCTGGCCTGATCTTAATTGTCTCAAGACTGGAATTTTCCAGGAGCTATGGAAGTGCAGGTTCCAGTTACTTAAGAGTGCGGATACCCAGTGGCTTCAAGACCACTCCGGGAGACACAGCAGCATCCTGCGCTTTATACACCTTTTCCCCAAATCCACGTGTCCTGCCAGGAATGCCCCCACAGACATTCCTGCCAGGAATGTCCCCACAGGATCTGAAAGTCCCAAGCTCGAGGAATGTATACAACCGCAGTGTGGTGAAGCAGGTCTCGCAGGAACCTCAAGCTCTAGGGACACGATCCACAGGTTGGGTGTCCCACAGGTAGTGTAGGTCACAAGTTGAGGCAGAGAACTAGCTAAGGCAGCCACCTGCTGGTCCGATCACCAGAGAGCAAGAGAGCCATTAATCCCTTTGCCCTCCAATCAAACTGCGACCTTATTAATCCACATGTTCTTATTGGCCAGGTTACCACAGTCATCTACCTCAGCCCTATATCATTACCACAGCAAAGCTCCCACTAAACCCCAATACATGGATTCCATGTGTACTTTCCTTGATGGCCTGGGACATTGTTATGAACATCAAGAGGAGAATGCCTTGTAGCACAACGAGAAAGCATTCTGGACCTCCTTCCTACTGGAGTGTCCTTGGGTGGGTCATTTCACCTCGCTCACAATTGCCCATCAGCAAAACAGGGTGCTAAGGAGGATGAAACAAGCCAAGAGATGGTAATACATGCTGTGTGCTTTTTCTTTCTTTCTGTTTGACTTTTTATTGTGAATCATGTGAAGGTTTATATAGGTCATCAGTTTTGTAACGATGCGTATGCATTTTGTTTCATCTCATTCATTGCATTCCCTAGAATGTAACATACCTTATTCCACTTCTTCCCAGTGTTTCCTGTTCCTCCTTTGGAACTTTTTCCTTGGGCAAATGCCACTCACTTGCTTTCAAATGGCTAATGATAGTAATATGTGCATCCTTTCTTAGCGTCCTTGTTCCCCTTAGCTGAAAATCAAGCTAAGGAGGTGAGTTTCATTCTAGACCTGCAGGAGGGCTAAGGAATATAGTCTTGGGGATTCCACCCGGATGGAAAATATTCGACAGAATCTTGGTGCTCTGAAACAAGTCAAATCCATCCAATGTTTAAGAACAGAACTGCAGCAACAACAACAACAACAAATGGATGCCTTGGAAAAGGCACCCAGAGGTTCACTTTCAGACGTCATTCCCCTTCAACCTGAGGAGAATGAACTGTCTTTTCCTCAGTCATGGCTCTCCATGGAAACGATAAGCTATGGAAATAATCCTGGTGGCACAGTGGGTTAGGTGGTGAACTCTAACCCTGGTGGCACAGTGGGTTAAGTGTTGAACTATAAAGCTAAAGGTCAGCTGCTCCCCAGGAGACAAATGAGGCAGCCCACCCCCTAAAAGCCGACAGCCTGGAAAGCACAGGGAGGCGTCTGCTCCGTCTCGAGGACTGCTATGTGTCGAAATTCACTCTACAGCAACGGGGGACTCAATAATTGACTCAATCTCTTTTAGGTTTTATTAAAGCAAATTCAAGCCGTTCAAAAATTGAGTCATCCGAAGGATTTTTAGTGAGCCCCGACAGTCTCCTGCCTTCCCACCCACTCCCTCGCGCCTCGTCATGCTCCTCAGA